>JAANDH010000599.1:112533-181002 GCA_011799765.1 Nymphaea thermarum | reverse complement strand
CAAGGAGCTAATTCTGCCATATATGAAGTCTGAAGACCAGGTCGCAGATGTGTTGACTAAAGGGCTATGTATCTCTTCATTCGAAAAGAATGTTAGCAAGCTTGGCATGTTTGATATGTATGCCAAGCTTGAGGGGGAGTGTTAGAATACGTTATGTTATAGGGAACCGGGTCCAGATCTGGACCCGGCTCTTGGGGCGTGGGTACCGAGGCAGGGCTCGGTACCCTAGGCGGCTGCTCTCCTCTCCCTCCTTATAATCTCACTTATGTTGTAATTGGTGTTTAAGTGAAATATATTTTCTCTCTCCTAGGGTTGCGGTTGTGCACCTAAGTAGAGCTTCCCGTGGTTTTTTCCTCGTTGAGGTTTTTCCACGTACATCGTGTGTTTCTCTTCTCTTCTCCCTCTTCGTGGTTTGAGTTTCTATAGTTGGCAAGCATTGTGACACAATTTCTACAGATTGAATAGCTGTGGCTTCAAAGAAAAGAAGATGAGCAAGCTTCTAAATGTATCAGGTATAAGGATTGCTTATCTAGCAAGAATTCACAGGCGTAAGCTGCTTCACATGGTAGGAAATCATGCAAGAGAGAGAGAGAGAGAGAGTTTCAAGCAAGTTTCAAAACACCAACCTGATAACCTTAAGACCTATAATTTATTGCAAAAATAACAGAGACACACCTTTTCCTGCCTTAGATATAACCGTGCGTGAATCTCCCACATTTGCAACATATAAGTGGCTACCAACCAATACCGCAGTGGATGCTGTTGAACCATCGTCCCTGAAAGTATTGCTTTCAGCTTCCAAGAACTCTGCATCAGTCTTTTGGTAGGTCTCGCCTACAGGCAGCAGAAAGGCAGTTAAGGAAAAAAAGACAGGCCTCGGACAGGTCCCTATCAAGACAGACAATCATTGGAAGATAGCTTGTTTGAAAAGACATAATAATAAGGCATAAATAATATAACACACTTATAGCTAATTTTGTGTCAGTAATGAACTGCGGGTGCTTCATTAGATTCTCAAATAGATGTTCCTTTAAATATTCAGCAGCACGAGAACCACCATGGCCTGCACAGATAAAAGGGAAAGCTTAAACACTAAAGTCCAGATCAAAAATTTTACAATGAAATATACCAGTGATAAATTGATAATCACATGAGGAAGACAAGAAATGTTAGAAAAGAAACCAACCATCAAAAATCCCAAATAAGCAAACAGTCTTCCCATCAATCTTGGATATTTTAACATCGTAGAAATCTTCCATGTTGATTCTCTTTCCTCTAAAACTCGAATATCCACAGCTGATGCTCCCATCTTCACTGTAGATGTAAAAGGATCAAAAGTGAGAGCGAATGAAACAGAGTGAATGAAAGCATACATGAAAGAAGAGATACCATTACATAAACTATATTTCCTGAAGACTATTCAATAAATGAATTAAATGGATCTAGTATCACTCCAATATCCGTGACCATATAACATGGACCATCAAAGAGATCTAACTACTTAGAAACAATTGAGAACAGCTCAATGCGGCTATTAATCCCCCTCAAAACTACTTCCTTAACCAATTAACATCTAACCAAAGGTGTTAATTGAAATCCACAAAATACAGTGTGATTATGCCATCCATTTTTCCCATTTAACACTAACTTGTGCTTAAATATGATGTCTGTTCTTTCAAGTTTCAACCAAGTTTCAACCAACACATCTCGTCTGCGTATGATGTGCATAACCCACCACTACTTGTCAGACAGACTATGACTTTCTCACGATGCTTTATCTCCTACGATAACCAGTGAAAATGATGAGGCTGAGATCTGATTGAAAACATTGGCATTCTGTGCTTAAGCTTCATGCACAATTCTGCACGACCTTAGACCACTATAAGCATCAACACTGTTAAAGTGCAGCAACAACTCAATCTTGGTCAATTTTTGTGCGCAAGGACCACCTTCTCAAAAAGAGCTGACCCAAGATCAGGACACTCTGTTGACATTATAGATGCATTGTTCAGTCTACCCTCCCACATGCGTATACAATATTTTCTTTCTACATGTATCCATACAGTGAGCTTTAATTTCAAAATTTCAAACACATCAACTTTTATTCTGACCGAAATCTAATCTACCTAAACCCTGATTTCCTTGGAGAGCAAAAAATTTGTATGCAACACGTGAAATGCAAGATTGCACAAAGATAATCAGGCAGTTGTCTCAACAAACAGAAATTCTATAAAAAGCACATTACGAAGATATCCAGCTTCCTGCTTAACTGGGAGTATGCTGGTAGGAGGAAGGGAGGAGAACAAGAAAACAGAAAAGGTAAACAAACATTAAATCAACAATACCTACTAAAACAAGCGATATAGAGGAACTTATTTTAAATTCACCTGAGCAAATACTATAAAAATAAGAGACTCAGAGAATTAGAAACAGAATAACGGAGAGGAATTGTAAGTAAGAACCTCTTCCACCCGCCACTTGCAAAATCACCATAAATCACATCTTCTTTCTCTGGTAGCACATTAGCTACTCCAGATTCAACTGGCTTCCCTGAATCAATCATCATTCTGAGTCCCTTAATTCTAAGAACAACAGGATGTGGATCTGCAAATCTTTCATCAAAATTCCTCCTAAAACCCCTGGTCTGAACTTGCGGCCTCAAAAAATTGATAAAATGGCCCAACGGAGCAGAGACCGTCTTTAGTATGGAGTAGCATACCATCTAAATCATATAAAAATGGCCTGCACTGATGAAATAGGACTGCATCAAGAGATAAGGAACTTGCTATTGGATTTCAGTAAATAAAATAATCACAAAGTGTCAAGCCTCCAGTAAAAACAAATCACAGATGTAGTGTCTTTTGTGTTCTAAACAAATTAAAGAAATAGATAGTTATGGAGAAAGTAGCATCCAAGAATCTGACGAGACCATGCAATGCATACAGAGGAGCGGCTACGTTGGGCTCAGGGTGAGCGCACTTCTCTACCAGGCTTGAGAATAACTGACAAAAAACAACAGCGACCACCCTAACCTGGATCTGTGCTACCCTGTCCTGGAGTATCGCCCTGTAATGTCCACCTTGTCAAGAGAGATAGAGAGAGGCAAAAAAGGTTTCCTCCCATGCTCTCACCTGAAATTTCCAGACAACATATATTCACTTACATGTAGTCTTTTTGTTTTAGTATTAACTGATCTTTATTTTACTGTCGGTCCTGCCACTATTCACACATAATATTATAGCAGCTCAGACCGCCTGGATAAGTTCAGAATGGTCTTTTAATTGAAACTAACGATCAACTGAAAACGAAAAGAACATTCAAATCGATCTTTGAAATGAAGAAATGAAAAAATTTGGCTGCGTTTTGAGACACTGATTTTTAAGCTTTAGAAAAAGGCTTGTGCATGGCCAATACACCATGCAGAATCTATCTGTTCGTCCTCTACAGAAAACACGTGGGAAAGACTAAAAGATTAGCATTTCTACTAAGTATGTGCATGTCGTTCTGTCCAGTAGACTCATATATTGTTCCTGGATATTTCACAGTTTGTTGAATGCCGTTGCCAGAGTACGTGGCCTGTTCAGTGGGAGAAACAACATTAAGCCTCGGTGTTAAGATGAGAAATAGGTCATTCAAGAGCTTCGACAACCAGCGACTTGTAATGCACCAAAATTTGTCACTCGAAAGAACGACGATTCCAACGACATAACTGATCCAAATCTGTAGAAGCGTTAAGACACATCTATAGGCAAAGAAAGCCTGCAAGTACGGCTCTCCACCATTATCGACATGAAACAAAAAGCATCCCAACCACAATATCAAAATAAAAAAGGAAAGACACTAATTTCCCTTTTTAGAACCCACCCACGCCCTATATGAAAAAAAAAAAAATCAAAGAAGCACATTCTAGGTCAGATCCACTAAGCACGGTTTCGCAAACACAGGCACACAAAGAAGCGCTTTCGAACAAAAGACCATCAATACCGATAACAAAATCCTGCTATCTTTGCTCGATTCAACAAATAACACCTAAAGCGCGGATCATCCGGAACAAGATCGCTCCGGATTAAAAAAAAAAAAGAAGAAGAAGCAACAGCCAGGGCGCTTACGCAGAGATCCGCAAACTATTGCGGCAAAGACGATGAAACTCAAGGATCTCAGAAGCAGACGATCCGTCAAAAATCTCCGCACAGACAATCCGAAAGCAAGATTATCCAGATGTCAGTACGAAACAACTCTACTCCCAAGCTTCAAAAACACCGATCTTTCAAAATCATGATCGGGAAGCGTACCATCACCTCCGCGTCGAAATCGAGATCGTCGGATGATGGCGACGAGGGAGGAAAGTACAAGAGCCTCTCCCGTCAGGGACAGAGAGAAGCCGCGAGAGATAGAGAAGGGGGGAGGGAAGAGAGAGGGATCGTATGATTAGCGAGTGAGAACCGCCTCCCGGGGCGTCCTGTCGCGGGTGATGAGTTGGCAGACACGTGGCATCGTTTGGATCCTAGTACTGCTTCCCTTCGTGTTTCTTTGGACTCGTCCATCGGCGATTAAAAAGAAACGTATTCCTTTTTTTTCCTTAAATAAGCGAGCTTCGTAAATCTCGGGATGGCGCCTAAAAATAACGTTAGAAACCTGATTTAGCGTTAAACTACTTAAAACACCGCCAGGATAATTTTGGCATCAAGCGTTCAAAATCAGCCTGACTCGGCCGATTCGAATGGACGGGCGACTTTTGGATCAAAAACTTGGCAAATTGAATCGGTTTTTCGCATAGTTTAAGCGTTTCTTTAACTGTTTTTATTAAAAGTGTGACGTTTATTAAGAGAAATTGTAACAAGTAATTTTGTTCAGATGCTTGTTTAAAAATGGTTTGAAGATTTTTAATTTAATTTCTTTTCTTTTCTATCGCCACTTCAAATACGTAGACTTCATAGATATGATTAACAAACCATTTTTATTCTTATTGACTTCAGCCGATTCACCGATTTATCTTTTTTGCTAACCAATTTAATTGAAATATTATAGCTTATAAATATTTCATTCACTCAGCTGATCTTGTTCAGATAAGGAAAAAGTTGTGGTGCACATCTAACCACAGTTTGATTGAACGTCCTCGTCTGACCTGTGACTTTCTTTAACCAAAACAAAATTAATCCGAAATTTCCAAACATTTTTGCCTCAATTTGCTGTTTAATTAACTTGGAAACGTTTTTTTTACCCTCTTTGGGATGTTAGAGATATGGTGTGCCATTGCCATATCGATATGTGTGTATAATTATCTATATTTCTCATGAAAAATGAAATGTCTGAGTCGTACTTGTAATTGTGGCACCTTTTGCCGTTTACTGAGGTGCTTTATGAAAATAGAAAAGATTGGGTAATTGTAATTTTATGGTAATAGAGATTATCAGTAAATACAAGAAAACAAATATTAGCTTTTCAAATGTGTTTACAAAGGCCAACTGGCTGAAGATAGTTCAATGTAACTGCAATAATAATAAAATTACAACGTGACACTTGTTCTTGGAGTATTCAATTTGATGTTATTCACATTAATCGCTTACCAGTTATAATATTAATTATAAACAGAATTTTGTAGATAATAACTTTTCTAGTGTACTATTGCCACATGTTAGCACGGAGGGAGGCGAAAGCCAACTCAACCCCTCATCTGGCTGCTTCACGATATGAGTGGTCGCAATTTTAATAGCACCTACATGAATCGGCCTGACAATGCATTATCTAAACATTCCTCAGTCAAACCAGTTATGTTTTCCCTTCGGGACACCATTGTCAAAAACAAGATATGATAATATAAAAAACAGGTGAATGCTATTAAGATGAAAAATAACTCTTAAAGCAGTGGCGTAGCCACATTGTGATTGTTGTGGGCAATTGTCTACACCAGTCTCTTAAAAGTTATTTATTTTTAAATTAGAATCTTAAATATTTATCCTTATATATATATAGTGCTCAACCAGATTTGAGCATTTTTAAACAAGTGTCCCTCCAGTGAATTTTTCTGGCTCTGCTATTGCTTGAGAATCATTTGGGAGGATCGATACTATATTAGTGTTCTATGAATCTGCCTTATAGATTGAACCATGAACACCATATTAGTATTTCATGAACATACTCCAAACTATAAAGTAGATTCATCGATATAAGTTTTAAAGTTTCATGTATCTGCATCAATCTTTGAGGTAGGTTCGTAAGACACTCACATTGCATCCTTATGTCAAATGAATTTACTATAAAAATCGAGGAAATTAATGGGCATGAGTTTTAAGTTATGTTTAGATGGAAGGAAAGGAAACTAAATGCAGGAAAAGGATAGTCAATCCCATGTTTGGTTGATCAATTAAGAAAAATAAAACTAACTATGGCGTATGGCAAGGGCTTTGTTAGCTGCTCTGACAAAGGAATCAAGATGCCCATACTCACATCTATCAATCTTAACCAACCTTTGCTAAGTAGTTAAATGTATTAGATGATAACCTGGAATAAAATCACAAAGATTTCTTAAAAGGATTCAATAGCATCCGGTTAGAGCAAATCGATACCGAGTGGCACTGTCACAGGGATCTACTAGTTTTACTTCATTGTAAACCATGCAAACTTGTGCAATAAATATTTAAGTTTTGCTTAAAGAGCATGCCAACAAGAAGTTTTGCTGCAGGAGACTTGTAAAGGAGCTCAGGCATCTGCTAAGAAAGACAAACAGATAAAGGTTGAAACAGAAAGAAAACTAGAAAAACTAAGCAAAAGGAGACAATATTCACCCAGAGCAAACTAGGATCACAAAAACATATAGTTCATATTATAACTAGTAGATATTACTGTTGTCACAACCCACATTCTCACATCATAGCTTTGTGTACATTATGTACAAACTGTTTCACAAATTCAACAAAGTTGACAAGAAATAATATGCCTTCCAATTTCAGACACCAAAACAGGAGGAAAAAAGGGATGGGATGACAATGAAATGCAAACCCAAGGTCTACCTTCAGCTGATTCAGATATACAGACATAAGAACAGATCGAACCATCGTGATGCAAATCCATCCTGTTGTCGCGTATTGCATTGCAGCGACCTAACAGCTGACACCAACAGACCATAACTGGTATGTTCTGCCGTTTCCCCTTCGTTTCCATGATTTTCATTTTTTCATTTCTCTTCGAGCTTATTGCAAGGTCATACATGTTATAGGTTTTGAAAGTGTTCGACCAATTTTTTTCTATCTGTACTGTAAGTCAGCATGACGACGGCGTTTCCTGCAAGGGGGGCGGAGACGATGGCGTCTCCCGTCGCTCACGCTCGACTTTGATGGGAGGGCAATTGCTGTGGGGAAAAAGTAGTGTTGCAGAGAGGAGAGATGGGGGTGTTTCCCGGCGAGAGGGACGGATACAGTGGCTCGCTGGGGCTGCGAGCATCACCTGCGGGCAGGAGGGCACACCGAGATGAAGGGGACAGGATGAAGAGAACGAGTCGAAGCTGAGGAGCGAGAATGTTCAGCCATAGAAGAGCCACAATAGACGAAGCAAGCGACAAACCATTATCAGCTTCATTCACCATGTGGTTTGTCCAGACAAGACTGGCTACTGACTGGTTTTTATCAAGATGGGACGAATTAACCGAAGATAATCAATCAATGCTCAACTATATTTTGGAGGAAGATATAACACAATACTCGTTCAATTTGACTAGAAAGGAAGTTTGGAAACAATAATAAACTGTTATTGTCTCATTAATATGTCCCAAACAAAAGGCAAATTCTTTGAAATCTGCTTGAATCTTTAAGGCAGATTCAAGAAACAAGAATAGTTTGTGATTAATAAACATATAATAGGTTACTAATGTTTCTCAGGAGAGAGTTTTGCAGCTTTGTCTGCCTTCATTACATCTTTCTTCCCCTGCAACTTTGAAGGGGACAACTTGATAGTACATGTTAGACCTGTAATACTTTTGTCTACGAATTTGCAATTTCTTGAGTGGGAAACGTCGTCGCCTTGGTTTATCCTCTCAAATTTCTTTCACCATGCTGAAATCGACCAAACACAGTCTTGAATTTTACGTAGATTTTCTGAATCAAAATCATTGGCGCCTTTGCCTTTCGTTACCCTCACGACAACGTAAAGCTGCAAAAACAAGATTCTTCGAATCTTTAAAACCTTCAGGTGTGGCGTGTTTGAATGGGTGAGGAAAGGGTTCGAGACAAAAGGTCCTCGAACCTTTTCCGCGTTCATTTTGTCGTTGTCTTACCGGCAGGACTTTTGAATACAAAAGAAACGATGGAGGTTGTGTTTTTTCTGAACATGAAGCGTATGAAATCGAGTCAAAAGATCCATTTCAAACTGTTTCTCAAGCTATCCAGACATGTCATTGGATAAATGTTTGAATTGCCACAAAATGGCGGTTGCCGAACAAACACGGGATGCATCCTTGAGCATTCCCACAACCACAAATTTCTAGTTCTGCAACTGCGGTGTCCTGCAATCTCTTAACCTGGACGCTCCCATTTTAATTAAGTTAATTATATTGTAAACAAATGTGGCCTCTTATGTAAATATATACACTATATATACGATAATCTACACAAATTTATCAAAAATAAAAATGAGGGAAAACATATAATGTTAGTGGGAAGGAAATCAAAATAAGGAAAATCAAATTTTAAAAAAATAAAGTTTGAAAATATAATTTTTTATGTTTCGAAATACAGTCATACATAGTCTAGCTCTACGTACCCCTGTCAGCATATCCGCATACCGATCGACATGAGCAGGTGGGTAGATCACACGTGCCTATGTGACTTAACGAAAATAGGCATTTCATTCATATTTTAATGTGTGTGGCTTCAAATAACCAGTCGGTGTTCAGTTGCTTCAAGGAGCATAGCGTAGCTGGTTGGGCTAGGGCCGTCTATTAAGGCAGGTCTGTAGTTCGATTCTCGTGGGCGCTATGTTCATGTGTCTTAAGGTGGTAGGGCGCGACATCCAAGTTGAAGGGTGCACCGTTGCTATCGCTGACACCGACGCAGCTCAAGACCCTGAAGGCAGGGGGAATGGGGGGGCTTCGGGCCTTTTTCGGGTGTTGGGATTAATACCTCGCGCTCACCCGAACCAGTCAGTGTTCAATTTCGGCTTTTTTTTACATTTGTTTGAAAAATCTGCAATGTTGATGTCAGATTTATGACCATAATATTACAAAGCCATATAAAATAACATTTCATACGAGTGTAACTAAAACTGTAGTCGGAGTATAATAATCACTGGACGCAACATTTTTAGCTCGTAATATTTTGTATATGTTTATAAAGTATATTATTTATGTTAATTTCATAGTTTTATCATGCATAACACATCCACTTGATTGGATTTTACAATAAAATTCGTAGAAATTCGTCAACTGGTCCTACTCATTCCATGGATGTTGGATGTTGTCAGAACAATGAAAATTAGGAGTTTATCATTAAAACTAGTTATTACAAGAGTATGAACGACGGTTTGTGATGCAACAATAGTTTATGGTTCTTTTATTGATGGATTTTTAGTTTTTGGTCATCAAACATAATGGAATCACTGTTTGTATATATGTGTGTGTGTGTATTTATTTGATTGGATTTAAGATGATTTTGGTTCCAATTTCACATATAAGTTCAAAAGATACAATTCTACGAGTTAAAAAAACAAAAATAAAATTGAATCTGGTACACAATCTGGATCTTGTCGACTTTTGCAGTCAACAGTAATAACATTTCAAATTTGATTGAAAATTTGTTGTTCATCGAATTTAATGTCATATAACATTCCAAATGTTTTCATAAATTTGAGCCTTATAAGTTAATTGGCAAAGTAACACCCGAATAGTATAAGCTTCCTGTCTACCCCTCTCTCTCTCTTTAATTGTATATATATATATATATATATATATATATATATATATATATATATATATATATATATATATATATATATATATAATTCAAATCTATTAAACGCCAAAATTTGGATTTGCACCAAGCCAGCTTTGGTTGAGCGCTTCATTTTAAATCAGGTCTTATTCGGTGGCCCGAGGGACAACGAGGACGGAGCCACTTGGCCTGACCATGTCTTCTTGTGACTAAGGCAATGGACCCGGGAGACTCGTCAAGTCGTCCTAATGACGCGAACGACTTGACCTAACCCACAACTCCCATTGGTTATATGTGGCGTAACGGGAAAGCCACTTTTGTGGTTTTCTAATTTCAGTTATGTCCAACCTAAACTAGTGGACAAACTTAGTTATTATTTAATTTTGACTTACAAATTTATATCTTTATAATTGTATTTTCTAAACAATTGGTAGTGTTTGGATGACAACTTGGTTTTAAAAACAGATTGAATAACTCGGGGCAGGGGCCGACTATAAATTTTAGTTTATCTTATATAAAAGAGATTGAAAAATTATGTTTCAGTTAAAATCTTAAAATTATAGTTTGACTCTTACAACAAAAAAAATCTCGCTCCACCCCTACCCTAGTTTGAAAAACAAAATGACTTTAAGTATGTCATCTAAACATATGAAATAGTTATTAAACTTTTTTTTTTACAAATTCAGTTTTTTCAAAACAGCTTTTTATGAGGATGTCATCTAATCAAGTCCTTAAAATTTATCGTATTATTATAGTTAGTGTGATATATATATATATATATCATTTTGACTACAGTACTTAGAAGCAAAATAAGAATTATTGCAATTATATGTCATTAATGCTGACGATATCATAATGACAATTGTATGCCATATTGTGCTCATTATAAATAACATTGGGTTATACCTCACCAGTTGGGACATTGAGTTGATTTTGTCAACATTGACAATGAAAAAGAAAAGGGATCATAAAAGCATGTAAATTAATAGCAAACGACTAAAATAATTTATTGGTGTTTTTATTTTTATTTTTATGTGCCAAATCAACTCTGCCCCAAACACCCGACGCCGCCAGCCTCACACTGCCAGTTTGCCACCTGGAGGCTGGAGTGGAGAATATCCACTATTGGATCGAACCCACAGAGCACACGAAATCCGTGAACTCACATCTTTCGGATCTCCAAAAGGTCCCTGGCGTTTGAGACTATTAAATAAGACCCAAAGTTAAAAAGAAGAGAATATCCAGGACCAACATTCCAATTCCCAGGGAAGTTTAGAAATTCCAGTTTTAAACGGGGTAATTTTCAGTCACGTCTTCCCTCTTTCACTATAATATCAAACGGGAGCCTTGCCTTCACTTTTTCCAATACGAGCCCCATTTTTCTTTCACAATTTCTAAAAAGGAGGCAAACAGGCAACCCCGTCCCGCATTTTGGAGCTCGCGAAAATCGATGCCTTTCAATATTATTGTCTCGAATTTAAATGTCGTATTTTTTTTTAAAAAATGCTTAACACATTTGCACAAAGGGGTAGTGTAATATGGGGGACACCTTGCCTATTTTTATTTGTTTATTTACTTTTTTAAATCTCACCAGGGTTGGGCTGGATTTGGGGTGTGAAAAACTATCATGAGGGGGCGTTTGATAATACTAAAAAGTTGTTACGTCTGCTTAAAAAAATTGACCAGATTTATAAATGCAATGCATGCAGTATTTTTATAAATTTAACCCGTACTTGGCTATATTTATAAAAGAGTGACGATATAATACTATAACCAAACACGGCTGGCCCGACTCGAAAAATGAGACTGACCCCCGCCATTGAGTTCATTGTGAAAACTGGACACTATTGCCCCTGTGTTACTTTCAAACACGGGAAAAGTTTCGTCGGTAGAAATTATCAGGTGGGAAAGCGTGATATTGCGGCCAGCCGTAAGGCGATACGATCCGTGTACCCAAGACGGCTCGGTCCCACCCGGGTACAATTATTTCTGGACTTTCTTCCCCCGCTTGTGTCCAAGCCTGGGAACGGAGCCCACAGAACACGCGGGTCCCACCTGACGTGGATTCTTGCTGCTAACGCGCTGGGGTGAACGTTAGTTCCCTCGAAACTTTCCCCCCGCCCTTTTTTTTTTCTTCTGTCAATTTTTGTTCTTTTATAGCAGTTTTTTCATCTGGAGTCCTATGTTTTAGCTATAATGCTGATTCAAGTAATTGCTTTTTCTAATATGTGGAAACGTCAGTTGACCCGGAAAAATTTGGTTATGTTTCAAAACTATCTTTCAAACGAAAAATATTCTTCAATATTTACATAAGATGAGGACATTATCGTCGCTTCCTTCGTCCCAACTTACGTGGTCATTACTCATTAGAGTTAAAAGATAAGAACAAATCCCAATCTCTGGCTGGATTGTAAAATGAGGAAGGTGAGGTTCATATTTGAAATTCTGACGAGAATGGGGTGCCTAAGTCAGAATTTATCTTCATGGTTTTTTACCGGGAGGGCGGGAATGAGAAGACCGGTGGGCCTCGTTCCCCCCCACCCTACGCACAATTTTTTTTTCTTCCAATTATTCAAAGAAATGGCTTTGGGAAATATCCGTGTACCTTCCGTCCCCCTTTTCGTTCTTCGTGGTGTTGGCAGTCGTCTTCGTCGTCTGATTCTTCCTGTAGTCGTGGTTGTGCTAGCGTTCGCTGCAGTAGCGGCGGACGCCTTCTGGTCCTCCCGTGTGCTGCTTATTGTGGCGAGAATACCGTCGACTGTGAGTCTGTGACGCCGGAGGCCCGGAAGGTGATTGTCTATCTCTGCTACTTGTCTACAGATTGAGGGTTTAACTGTTCTCCTTGCGGACTTCCACCCGAGGAAGGCGATGTATGTTTGGTTTCGTATCTGCTCTCTACCGCTGTTGATCACGGTGATGATCGATGGCGATGATGAGTTCTCTTGCGCACGTCCCGGGTGGTTTTGTTGGCTTCGCCGATGACTTATCTTCCTAACGCGCATCTTTTTATTTTCCCGCTTCCGTTTTCTGTGATTTGGTAATTTATGCTTTTGCTGGATGATATTATGCTTTTAGATTCTCTTCTCTCTCTCTCTCCCCCCAAAACAACTTTTTCGTTGCCGCTGGGTTTTCCTTTTCCTAGTATTATCCTTCTGGAATTAAAATCTCTGTTTTGTTCGTTTCCTTATTCTTTTCGGTTGGTTTATATGTAGTTTAGCTGGTCATGTCTAGGGGATTAGAGGACTTTTTTTTTTTGCTTAGCTTTCATTTACTCTTTGGACTAGGTTTCACAAGGTATTGCCAAATTGTGGTCACTTGTTTTGTCCTGTTGCAAATGACCTAGCTTTTACTGTCTTATCCAAGATTTCGTTGCTAGAATACTGTGGCCACCAACGGCGGAGCATAATTTCACGTCCTTCTTTCCGAGGACTAATCGTAAAGAACTCGGGGGAATCGGGACATAAGGACAACAACGAGAATGGTGCCCTTATTGTTCCGATGGAATAACGAGACCTACTAGAGTATAATTTCATCAATGACGTCTCAGATGAGAAAATATTGGAAAAAGTAGATGAAATAATGGGTATCTGGAAACCCTTGATTCTTGTCATCTTCTAGCTGCTTCATCGTTCGGAGCGTACCAACTATGCAGTGAAAGAGCTCATCTCCAGCAAGATGAATGTGAAAAACCATGTGCTGGTGAAGTGTTCACCAGCATCTCTGTAGATTACGTGCCATACGCTTACTGTCTTTGATTGGTGTTTTTATTTTTATTCAAACAAGATCCTAATGTCTCTGGATTACAACATAATCTGTAATTTTTGAGTATAGGTTTGTATGTTGCAACACCAACAAGTTTATTTTCTAGATTTTGTTTTTGATATACAGTTGCTGTGCCAAATATCCACCTTTTTCCTTGCTACTTGTTCTGTCTTGCTTGTTTTTGTTATTTAATAATTCCTCTTTGCAAAAAGGTACCCATTAATTTTGGTGTGGTCTGATAAGTATTTATACAGATTCCAGTTTCTCTGATATTAGTTCAAGGTTGTGTTTAATGCTCAAACTGCAAGAGAAAGGAGAAAAAAACTCCAGCTGAGTGGTACCTCTTAAGGTCATGCAACCTTGTAATTGTGCAACGTCTGCACTTGCCAATGATTGAAGTTCTAGGTGGCACTAAACAGAGATGAATTTCCGGGATGAGAAATTTGTGAGGTACCTTCTTAATTTTAAGTGCATGCAGAAGGTAGCTTTGTGATGGTTTTTATCTGTAAATGATATACCATGTTCTGTCTCTTATTCATCTGTGCCTATCGCATCCATTATTTTCTTATATATAATTTCTGCCAGCTGGTTTATTTGTACTTTTATTTTTGGAGATTTTTTGATCGAAATGACATTTTTTCCTTTTAGTTAACTAGCCTTGCCTGTTTCATCATGTATTCTATTCAAAATTTGGACATTCTGCAGTCATGCCTGGATAGACGTCATGCACATAACACATCACATATTGCCAGATTCGTATTGTTTACATTACAAAGAAAGGATTAAGCATAAGGTAGATGTCATCTACATCACTCATTATATATATCTAAACTTGATTTGGTATCTTCAGGCTGGGTATGAGTAAACTGTGGAAGTATATGATAAAGGTGTAAATAGGTGGTATACAGCTTGTTGGATTTAATTCAAGCTGGCTTAGGTGAACAGATCCAAAATTTAGATCCAAACGAAAAACAAGAAAATTGCTTTGAGTTACTATGATATATATAGTTTGTGGTGCTACTTCCTCAGCTATACAAACTTAAATCCAAACTAAAACCAAGAAAATTGCCCTGAGGTTACTATGATATGTATAGTTTGGGGTGCTATTAGCTCAGCTATTAGCCTATTAGATAGAGCAATGGATGTCATACTTGAGGTGCACACTACTGTGTCATTTGGATCTTGACCTGTATATGATGTCAACAAGGTTACTGTTATGGGCACATTTAGGATTCATATCAAACATCCAGGGGTCAAATGGGCTGTGTATAGATGCAGGGTACTAGGCTTACATTGGTTTTTGCAGGGCTCAGCTGCTCAAGCATGTGCCTTCTTTTATTTTCCTTCCCTTGCTCTAGTTGAAACATGTGCCCATTAGATCCAGGCAATGGCTATACTTGAGTCAGATGTGACTGGCTTGCCCGAAGTTTTTTCTGGAACTCACTTGCCAAGCCAGTTTTTGCCAGTTAATTTTTGTTCCGACTTTTATGCTTCACTCAGATCTTTGGTTGTGCTTCATTCTGGGCATTAGGCACTAACTTTCCACATTTTCTTATTGTTCAACTAAGCTGCCAGTCCGTTTCTGGAATTTTATCATATGTTAAGATTATTGTTTTTCACAATGCTAATTAAAAATTTAAAATCTCCATTTAACCTTCAGATTTCTGACGACACTAAATTTTGGACTGGCAAAACTTTAATGTTGCCCTTGAGAAGATCTTCCACCACTATTTTTTGTTTTAGCAGATTTATATCATATTTTTGGTCTCATGATGATACAATGTTCAAGATGTCTAGTTGCAGTTAATGGAGTAATCACTTGCAGTTGCTTTAGGGTGGAACACATTGACCCCTTACCTTTTATGTTTGTTTGCGCTAGCTGTCTACTCATATAATTTATGTTTCCTTGGACTAAATTCATCCTTTATCACCTCTACTAGAAACACAAAAGGAACATGATCTTGGCCTAATTATGTTTTGATCAGGTTCCAGGATTTGGGTTCAGAGCAATCCTTCAATTCAGAAAGGACATATTCTGATGAGAAACCACTTCTTGGAAGATTTGGAAGAACGTTAAGTTCAGTATCAAGCAGCATTCAAAGAAGTTATAGATGGGGATATGGTGGCATAAGGAAGCTTCAGAAGTCCTTTCAGCTCCGTTCTCCAAGTGATTTATCGACTGAGAGATCAGAATCTAGCAAGAAAGTATTTGATCCGCAGGGAAAATTTATTCAGAGGTGGAACAAGTTTTTTGTTCTATCATGTGTACTTGCAATCTATCTGGACCCCTTGTTCTTTTATATTCCAGTCATGAACGAAAACTGCCTGGATGTGGACCGCAAGTTGGAAATTACTGCCTGTGTGCTACGCTCTTTCACTGATATCTTTTATGTGCTGCATATTTTCTTCAAATTTCGAACTGGATTTATTGCACCTTCATCTCGGGTTTTTGGGCGAGGAGTTCTGGTTGAGGATTTGCAGGCTATAGCTAGTCGCTATTTATCATCATACTTCTTCATTGATGTCTTAGCTGTTCTTCCTCTTCCACAGGTACTAATAGGTGTGACATTTCATATGGTACATGGGTTCATTCCTGTCCTTACATATTCATCATAATGCATGTATTATCCAAAGGGGCACAAACCCATCTACTACCTGGACTGGTATCTATTTTTGTTCAATATGTACATTGATTTACTGCCTGCATAGACCCAAAGAGTAGGAGCAGAACTTACTGTCTGCATATCATTCATGTCATATAAACACTTTATTGTTCTATTATAAATGCTTTAATTTTCCATTAAAAATGCTCAATCTATGACTTGGGTAAGCGGTTTACTTGTTGTAGTCTAGACATGATTCCTATAGGTCAAATTGGTAAACCTTGTCAATAAAAGTAGAAACTATCAAATGCATCCGAAGTGTATGATTTAGCATTGAATTACTAGATCCTTCCAAGTGAATATTTGACCAGGTACGGTACAAAGGATGCATAGAATAACAGTCTATTACTTTGTAGTTTGTACACTACATTCTATGAATAACTGTATAATCTCTCTTTCTTTCCCCTCAGTTGCTTCTCTAATGCCTTTTCTGGTTTTGGGGCAGGGTGGGCTTGTTGCAGGCAGTTAGAACATCTAACCATTTGAGTCAAGCCAAGAACAAAATCCAGTTACTAAGTTTTTATTTCATCATAAAACTGAAATTAAAGAAATGAGTTTAATATGCAAATGATGTATCCATGTTGTCGTTGATTTCAGTAGAGAATTTTGTCCCCTTTGTGATTCTTAATACATGTGCGTATGTGATTATACCTTTGTTATTCTTGTATATACATAGTATGTGTATGTCTGTGTGTGCAAAATTTGCTCAAGCATTTGGATTTTAGAAAGTACAAGCACATGATGTCTTTCATGCTCTTAATCTGTACCAAGTGCATTGTGATGTAATTGCAACAAGGACTGAAGGTCTGTTTATCGAACATTTGCTATTCTAATGCCGTCTACAATGAGATCAATGTAGTTGCTACAAGAACCTGATGTCTATTTCACAGAAAAATTTCTGTTATATTATGATTATGAGATTTATGTAGCACTACTTACTGTTGATACTCTTCTGTGGCTACTTGGTTTTGTGCTGATCTCGATTATCTGCAGCATGAGAAAACTTTGAACTCCTTAGATGCACAAGTACTCATAATATTTCTCATTACTGTGCCAACAACTGCATGAACTTTTTGCAATATTTGTGCCAGGATTTCTTTGATGTTCTTTGTTAAGGGCATTTTGTTATTACTTATTACTCATTGTTTGGGTTTGTTTTGCAGGTGATTATCTTAGGCATAATACCCAAGTTGAGGGGCTCTGCTCCTCTGTACACAAAAAATGCATTGCGGTTTGTTATTCTCTTGCAGTACATACCTAGACTAGTCCGCATAATTCCATTGTACAATGGTGTCATAAGTACCACAGGCATAATAACAGAAACTGCGTGGGCTGGTGCTGCTGTTAATCTGTTGCTTTACATGCTTGCAAGCCATGTAAGTTTTATCGACTTAGATGTGCATGTGCTTTCTTTTCTTCTCCACATTGTTTCATCTACTGTTTGCTCTGCATTCTTCATAATTGGCTTCAGTAGATTTTTTAGCTTGCCCAGTAGATATCTATTTTCCCATTTCTTTTGTGTCGTAATGATTACTAGTGTCTGCTGTCTTTAAACTAGTGTTGTACGTATCGTACGATACATATCGTATCGTTTACAAAATACATTACAATACACCCCTGTATCGTAAATAGGGGTGTATCGTGCATGTATCGTACGATACGGGCTGAGTTCAGAAAAAAGGGGGCCCGAGCCTCCCTTTTTCAAGTTTACTTTATAAAAACCCGCCCCTTCTTCATTTCTAACATAGAGATTGTGCCGCCTTGGAGGGAAATCGTCGATTTCCACCATGAAATCATCGATTTTCACTGTGAAATCATTGATTAAACCATTAAATCATCGATTAAACCATTGATTTGTGCGTGGGTGGCTGATTCCCGTTGGGAGGAAAGGGGTTTTTTTAAATCATGAAGATGAAGATGGAGATGAAGATGAGAATGAATGTGATGGAGATTATGAATGAGAGTCGAGAGTGCTTTCATTTTAAATGTATTGACATTGCACATTTTCACAACTCCGTTATCATCTTGTGATGTAATACATAACATTTAAAACTTGTTTTTTAATGTGGTCATCCCATAGACTTATGGACCTTATGATTTATGAATCTATGGTTATGAAATTATGATATATGTTTTGTAATTGTTGGCTTGTTGTGCTTATTGATATTGTTATGAATTTTGATGTTTACGAATGATGAACCGTAACTTTATAGCAATAATAAGTCTACCATTCTGTAAAACATGTTTTTTATGAAGAACATATTATTCTTGATTTTTACTGTTTTTTTTATGAATTTTTCAAAATTTTTTCCTTTTTTTCTGATTTTGTTTAAAAAAAACGATACGGTTACGATACGACGTATCTTAAAGCCAGACCAATACGGCTTACGATATGCTTTTTACAACATTGCTTTAAACACAAGCTGTTCCAAATAATAGTGTTTTTTTAATCCTGATAAAGAGCCGTTAATGTTGTTCTGTCTGTGAAGAGATCTTGGGTTTTGCTTGAAAAGATTCTCTTTTCTGGAAAGGTATAGGTTTATATCTTGAAAACATGGGGCTTTTGAATGGAACTTTCAAGAGATGTTGAGGATTCTGAAAGAAGAAAGCAATTTTTTCTTATTGATCATGCTTTTTCTTCATCTTCCCTTCAAAGTTTTCAGAAAATCTTTTACACAGATGTCAAATCTCTCTCTCTCTCTCACTCACACACACACACACACACACACACACACACACACACACACACACACACGTGTGTGTGTGCGCATGCGCACACACAGAGGTCTGTAGGTGTGTGTTTATGGGTACATGCTCGTCTGATACTTTATATATTCTGTTCATATCAGTAACTGCAAGTTTTCAGGGAATAGCTTTATATGAGCATGACAACTTAGCTTTTAAATATGGCTTTCACAATGGCAAAATAATATGAATAATGTGATAACTTGAATATATTATGCTTTACATATTTTCATGTTAACATTGGGGAATGGAAAATGTGGTCATAATAAAAAATTTGGGAACCATGTGGTTACATCAAAATAAGCAAGAAAATTATGTTCATCTTAATTCTGTATTGTGTTTTTCCTGGGAAAATACCTTTTTGTAAATGAAATAAAACTGTCACACACACACACACAAACACACACACACACACACACACACACACATATATATATATATATATATATCTTTTTTCAATGATGATTTTAGCATCATTCAGGGGCTGGTGCAAAATGAGATGGTCATGAGGATCATTAAAAGTTGTGAAAGATCAACTAGTGGCATGGAAACAATGAGAATCAACTTTTTTTTGCTGAAGACAAATGAACCTTCATGTATATTATGAGCACAGATAAGAATGAGGAAAGTGGTGAGAGATGCTAGAAAATTAAGAAAAACATCCTATTTATCTTTGGATGCATGGAAATTGGATAGTTTGTAGCTGTCAGCAAAATATTGGTGTTTGTATCTTTATAGTGCTATCATGCATTTTGAAAACTGACGGGTGTTTGTAATTTTATGCTTCAGCTAACCATGGAATTATTCATGTTCATGTGCCTCCACATTGTTTTGATACAGTCAGTTATTTAATTGGACATGGACTACATGGTTGCATATCCTGTAGTTTGGTTTCCTTAATATATTCTATCTGATGGCTTAAGCTTTGTTGCTCTCTATGATTATCCCTCTGTCAACTATAAATGCTTGTGTGCAAGTTTCATAATTTTCTTTTAGTCACTAGTGCTTAAAGAAATAATGTCTGACACTGGCTAGGGCCACATGTGTTCTGATAGAAGTGAGTTCTACTTCTAGATCGTTGTTCTCCTGTACAGCTTATGGTTATGTTCTCTCAGGTGATTGGAGCATTCTATTATTTACTTGCTATTGAACGACAAGACACATGTTGGCGGGACGCTTGCCGCTCCAATCATTGTGATCTTGCTTCACTATACTGTGGAAAGCATGATGAAGCAAACAATCGTTCATTCCTTAATGTTAGTTGCCCTGTAACTGACAATGGTCCTTTTGATTTTGGAATATATCAATCTGTTCTGAATGCACAAGTTGTCCAATCAAGGAATTTCCCAGAAAAGCTATTTTACTGTTTCTGGTGGGGACTTCAAAATCTGAGGTTTGTGTTTCTTGTTCTGAATTCTGATAATTGGGAACCTCTCAAGACTTCAAGTTTACACGTTATGATGGTTTTATTTATGTGATACGGTTGAATCTGTTTCATTACAATATTTTCTTAAATGACAACCAAGAAGCATGAAGGTACTGCAGCAATGGTGATACAAAAAGCATCCCTGCACACTGATATTATTGGATGACGGAAACCTATCTATATTGACTAATCCTCTTATCCTATATTTAAACTTTAAAGGTCTTATAGCTTAGCATGAAGCTTTCATTTTTCTTCAGCCATTTTTGTCCTTCCTATCCGCTAGGACATGCTGTGTCACATCCAATGTTAAATTCATAACTTGATTGACCCACTGATTTATTTCACCCAAGTAGCCCCATTCTGAACAAAGCATATATTAATCAGGGCAATCATGTAGGTAGGTCAACAACAGACATGGACATATTACAATAAATCACAAGTGTGTGTGGTGTTGGGTTTGTGTGTGTATGTATCCTTTGCTTTCACGAGTATGTATGTAGTAATATCCATGTCACACAGGTATGGGTGCAGGTATGAAAATTTTAAAAAATCTTGGTATGGAGGTACGGTAAACAAAAGAGAGAGAGAGTGTGTGTGTGTGTGTGCATGTTATATATATATATATATATATATATGTTATATAACAACATTATTAAGACAATTTTTGATTTCTACATATAATCTCATAAACCATAAATAAACTAACAAAAATATGATTAAAATGTAATAAAAAAAAATGGTTTGGATCAGTTCCAATCTGGAACTAATCCAAACGTACCACTGTCGTACCATTACTGGTGTACCGCCTTACGGGTACCGTACGTGGGCATATCCCACGTGCCACTGTGACATAGAGTAATATATATCAATGAAAATAAGAACATGCACCACAACATAACAGGAAGTTAACATGTAGACAACATAACAAGATACATGTGGTAGCATATAAACAATAAAGTAGGCCTGGGCGTCGGGCCGGGCCGCCGCCGGCCTGGTATGGGCCGGGTTCGGGTCGAGATTTTTCCTTATCGGGTTCAACTTGACTGAGCCCGGCCCGTCCCGAAATCTTAACGGGCCGGGCCCGGTTAACATTCTCTAGGCCCGGCCCGGCCCGACGGCCCGTTAGGTCATTCTCTTCCTGATTTCGGTGGATGATTTCCTTCCTCCGCCGCACCCTCCCTCTCCTTTCTCATTTTTCAGTTCATCGTTTTCTTGAATCAACTCAGGAGATGAAGAGTACTTGACACCAACAACAACACCTTCACTCTCTTCTCGTTTGCAGTATGTCTGTGAAAAACCGGAGGAAAAATATTCTTCATTTTTTGTTGGGCCTCATTTCTTTTAACTCGACCCATCTGCCTTTGCCATCTCTACCGTTGAGCTGAAGCAGACGCCCAAATGCGAGGAGCAGAGATCTCCACTTGCTGAAACAGGGAGGCGACTTGGGTAAAGGAGGAAGATGGCGTTTGACCGTTGCAGACTTTCTCCTCACATTCCTTTGGGTCTGTCGGCGCTGGGAGGTGGTCTTCCTCACAGTGGCAACACAAAAAACAATGGCAAAGGATGAGGCGGCGGCCGAAAGCGCCGGACGCGGCTCCAGCCACGTTCTGTGCGGTATAATGGAGGAGGTCGCTCCTCTCTCCGGTGGCGGTGATGGAAGTTAGGCATAGGCAACCTTGGAGGCACGGGAGAAAAATCGTGTGCTAGGGTTTCACAAGAGGGATGGAGAACTCTCGCGAGGAGAGAGAAAATGAAAGTGAAAATGAAAGAAAAAATCGGGCGAAAGGGCTTTTATAGTCTAATTTGAACATTACAAAATCAGTCCATCATTTATGCGTTATTTTTGAAAAATGTGTTAAATTTCTCAGAAATTAAAGCAGAAACAAAAACGGGCCGGGCTGGGCTCGGGTATGGTCGACCAGGCCCGGCCCGGCCCGGTACCCGGCCCGGCCCGTCAAATATTCAGGCCGGGCATGGGCCGCGTCTTGGGCCCAACGGGCTGACCCGGGCTGGGTTTTATCGGGCCGGGCCGGCCCGGCCCGGCCCGATGCCCAGGCCTACAATAAAGCGGACAACAGATACGCAGCATAATAATGTACTTGTAGCTGTATGTGAACTGTAAAAGAAAAGAAAGTGGAAAATAGGGACAGAAAAAAGAAAGGAAAATGAAGAAAAGAAAGAAAAAAAAATGAAATGGAAAAAGACCATTTCTTTTCAATGCATTCATTTGGCGCCTAGGCAGATTAGCTTGGGTGCCTGTCTAGGTGTCCTACCTTATGGAAGTGCTGTAGCCTAGTCGAAAAAGAGGGCTGGCCAGGGGCCAGGATCTAATGTACTTTTCATTAGCAAGCTGATGGGACAAGCTCAATCACACTTGATTGATCAAAGGAACTGGATAAGCCTCACCTTAGTAGCAGCTATACTACATATGTTTGAACTTTGAACTTTTCTCTAGAGAGAAAATGGAAAGCCCATTTACTGGAGGAAAAGAATTGGAACACATTTTTGATGGATTTTTCACATATGGCCTCTGTTATGTACCTATGTTGCCTTTGTTAGAGTTAACTTGTGAAAGACTTGCTCTTTTTTCTTTTGCAGTTCTCTGGGCCAAAATTTGAAAACTAGCACTTACATTTGGGAGATTTGTTTTGCGGTGTTCATATCAATCTCTGGCTTAGTCTTGTTTGCTCTTCTCATTGGGAATATGCAGGTACCTACTAAGCTCTCCTGTTTGTGTATTTTCAGCATTGAGGCTCATTTCATTGCATGGTATATGGTTATGCTGTATGTGATTATGCACATGCTTGGAAATCTGCATGTTTACTTTTGAATATGGTTGTGGTGTTGCTGTTTGCATATGATGTATAGGCTTGCTTCTTTCTGATTAGGCGCTTCTCTGTGAACATTTTCCCAAATAGAAATGTGCCTGCGTTCTTCATGTTATATCTTTTTGTGGCAAATGGTTGATGTCTTGGCCTTCACTTTCATAGCTGCTCCAATAGTTCCTACCTACAAATTTTTAGTGCCTCTAATACATTAACTATTTAATTTATTTACATTGTAAAACACTGGCAAGAGGAGAATGAAGTAGTTTACTCCTATGCACTGCTAGTAGGAGAATGAAGTTTTGTATGTCCAGAGTGTAGCTATTCATATTCCTGAAGTGTAAAGAGGGCAGTTGACTGAAGATGAATATTTGTCCTAGGAAGCAGCTGATATAACCAATGCTTGATTAAAGAAATATTTTGTCTTTTTATGGATAATAACAAAGTAATGGACTTATATAGTTGAGTTTCTTGTTTTCCCTCTTTGACATGGATTTATGCTGTGTAATGTGATCTGCAGCTTAATCTTTTAAGGGATGTAAGTTCTCTCCCTCCCTCATATCGAATGTGATTTAATAGAAGAAAGATGAGGAGAGTGACAATGAGGATCTAGTTTCTGTGCACATATATGTGAATGTATATAGCAGTGTCATAAATATTGTTCTTGGAGTTTTTAAATTTTCCTTCTACTGGAAAATCTCATGAACTTCCAATGAGAAAAGGAAAATATCTCAAATTCAGGTAAAAATAAAACAGAGTATCAACATTATGACTGGGTTTCTTCCGACAGTTCTTATGACTGTCAAACATTAACAGAAGTAGAAGTTCATCAGAAAAAATGAACTGAAAAAAGTTTTTATGAAATTCCAAGCACAGACTTAATGATGAAAACATAAATAGAAAAAGGTTTGCAAGGAATCCAAAGGAAGCAGTTTCTTCTTCTTCTTCCTCTTTTCTTCCTTCCTCCTCTATTTTGCCTTTTCCTTCTTCCTTTCTGCTTCTTCGTCACATTTGGCAAAGGGACTTTGCAACCAATAGAAAAGAGAGGAGCTGCAGTCAGACCATTTTTCTCCCGTGGAAGCCTAGCTTCTCAAGATTTCAATCTTGGTTTTTTCTCCAAGGAGAACTGGCTCTTTCTTAAGTTTTTAGCTTTAAATCCTCATTCTTCCGTTGTTTTCCCTTTTTGATAGATCCAATTTTACCCTTAAGTTCCTATTTCTCTGTTATATCCCTTCTACACAGCAACGGGAGCATGTATTTAAAATTTTTGAAAGTGCAGCATGTGCACGTCAGAAAGAGACATATATTAGAAGCCAAAAGATGCACCATATTATCATGATAGGAGCACAATTTTTGTGTAAACTGTCTTTGTCTAAAATACCTGGAAGGGTGCTACACCACTGTTGTGCAGGTGCAGGACAGCAAAATGATAAGTTGTAAGTTTTTGTCCATTTTGGTATTTTAGTTTAGCAATTTATATTTTATGAATATAAATAATAAATATATGGGTTTGTCCTTAACATTCTTACTGTTGATATATATACGGTTATACACACATACGGCTATATCCTGCACCCATGCTTTTCGAAACACTATGCACTGGCATCTGTACTTGCACGTGAACCTGTGTGGCAGTGATCATCACTGTTTGCGCTTTTTTTTGTTCTTGTTTTCTCATCCTTACCCTATTCTTTGTTTACCTTGGAAAACTCTCTCTCTGTGTGTCTCTGTAGAGAAAGAGAGAGAGAGAGATGATTTGGTTGAACTTTGGCATTCCTGCGAATCAGGTCTTTTGGTTGAAGTTTGGCATCTTTAGGATGATTTGAACAGCCTCGAGTTGCTAACATGGAGATAGTTGTAGATTTATTCACTAGTATGTCCCTCCCAAAATTTTCATCCATTTTCTTTGCATCCATGAGTATCTATTGACAGTTGACACCTGAAAAGTGATGTGCATACAAGTATTCTCTGTGATATGCATAAAGGCATTAACCTTCAGCATAGCAGGGATATTGACAGCAGAAGACTTGACACTTAGTATTTGCATGGTATCCTGACTTTTTGTTGTATATATAGGTACTAAATTTCTGATTGTTTTACTAAATGAGAGGCAATTCTGTTGATATTTCAATGAAAATGAAAAGCAGACTTGATATGGCACACAGGGAAGAGCTTTTGTCTCTTGCAACCATAAAATTGTGCAGTTCTAAATCTATTATCAAATGCCACACATAAATAAATATTGGCCTAGATTTGCAGTCTATAAGTTTGGCAGGTGCCACTAAATTATTTACTATGTGTTTATTCCATTATGGAAACAAGTCATGGTTTTGTTTTGTGATCCCATATGATATTTTCTTCTTCACGTTGTCTGTCTACCTGCTGTAAAACAGACGTATCTGCAATCTGCTACTCTGAGGTTAGAAGAGATGAGGGTGAAACGGCGTGATGCAGAGCAATGGATGTCCCATCGAATGCTCCCTGAAAGCCTGAGGGAACGTATTCGCCGGTATGATCAGTACAAATGGCTGGAATTTAGGGGTGTTAATGAAGAAGATTTGATCAGGAACCTTCCGAGGGACCTCAGAAGGGATATCAAACGACATCTTTGCTTAGCACTACTCGTGCGGGTTGGTCTTCTTTCATCGCTACTAATTCCTTTTACGTATTTTTGTTTCTATGAAAATTTAATAATTTTTGAGATATGGTAACTGGCCTCATTTTTCTTTGTTTGCTTCTCTTCCCATTTATGGACTAATCTAAACAGGAATTGTCTTCTGGAATCAACTTGTTTTGAAACGTTAGGCACTGAAATGGACCTCTTGCCTTTGTTTCAAATGCCATTAACATGTTCTGAGTTGTTTCAACCCTTGCCAGTGGCCCAGTAATCACCTTGATAAGCCTTTTTTTCTCCCTTTTGGATATAGTATCTTGATTCTGGCACCAGATTTTTAGAGATCTTAAGAGCATTTGGATAATGCATTATCCTTTCCTATATTTTAAAAACAAATATTTGGAGAAAATATGTTTGGTTAGCAACACAAACGAAAACAATGAAAAGCCATAGTGAAAAGAAAAACTGTAAAAGATATTGGAGCTCAAGATTTTAACTACAGCAAGAAAGTCTACCTCCCCCTTCCCCACCCCCTCATGCATGTTTATTTCTGCTCTTTGTTTTTCTAGTGGATGTACAACCATTGGGTGGATGAGAAGTAGAGGAGTTTGATCTCCTCAAATGGGGCATCTAGTAGACTACTACCATGTTGTTAGTTGGATATTGATGAGTGGGTAACCAACACACGAACAAGGACCTTTTTGTGAGGGCATGACTTTTTGCAAGCAAGTGCGGATACTGCATTTTGCAAATGAACTACGATAGTTCTTGTGTATGTGGTTAAGAGAGAGAAAATGAGAGAGATTTGCATTCTGGAACTGCTAGTAATGACATTTGCTGGTGGAAATATTCGTGACACTGCAAGGACTAAACTTTTGTTAAATGAGTGGTGTATTCTGTCATGTCATAATAAAATATAGTTGCAGGAAGAAAAAACAAAATTTTAACGTTTTGCTTTTCCTCCCATCGTAAGTGTAATGCAGCTTCCTTTTCTTCTACTTAGGCATCATCCGTATGGACCGTATCCCATCTTTATTGTAGTTTCTCTTCCCCTATCTTGCTTATCCTTAATATTTGCTTTATTGCAGGTTCCGATGTTTAAAAATATGGATGACCAACTTTTGGATGCCATGTGTGACCGCTTGAAGCCGTCCCTGCACACGGAGGACAGTTACATTGTCCGGGAAGGTGATCCTGTAGATGAAATGTTATTTATCATGAGAGGAAAGCTTGAGAGTGTAACGACAAATGGAGGACGAACTGGGTTTTTCAATTCTGATTTCCTCAAAGAGGGTGATTTCTGCGGGGAAGAACTTCTTACTTGGGCCCTAGATCCAAACCCTTCGGCGAGCCTCCCATCCTCTACCAGAACTGTAAGAGCACTTTCTGAAGTTGAGGCATTTGCACTCACTTCAGATGATCTTAGGTTTGTAGCCAAGCAATTTCGGCGGCTTCACAGCAAGCAGCTCAGGCACACCTTCAGATTTTACTCACAACAGTGGAGGACCTGGGCAGCTTGCTTTATCCAGGCTGCATGGCGCCGATACTGCAAGAAGAGGCTTGAGGAGTCATTGCACAGGGAGGAAGACAAGTTGCAGGCAGCACTTGCTGAGAATGGAGGTGGTGGCAATTCACCAAGCCTTGGAGCTACCATTTATGCTTCCAGGTTTGCTGCCAATGCACTCCGTGCACTCCGTACAGCACGCAAGACTAAGTTGTTGGCCAGGTCTCCACTCATCAAGCTTCCAAAGCCAGCTGAACCCAACTTTGCAGTTGATGATGACTAGTACTACCGCGGCCGGCCAATTGGTTCGATCGTGGAGTGTCCAACACGTTGTGCTTCCGTCCACATTTAGTTTTTGTACCTGGGCAGAAGTGATTAAGCTGTTTATAAACACTTTCGCAGAGAATATGGCGGCTTGCAAATGGATGCTGCTGTGTTTTGCCCCTGTACTGTAACTAGTTTGTAGCATGTACATATATCGAATGTATTGTATTTCTTATTTTCGGGAAGTGGGTTGGAGAGAGAGAGAGAGAGAGAGAGAGAGAGAGAGAGAGAGAGAGAGAGAGAGAGAGAGAGAGAGCTCTTAAGGATGCGATGAAGTGGGGCTAATTGGATCAAAATTTAAACAAGCTATCGTAGCTTGGTTTTCATGAAAATTGGATGCTCCATCAGTCTTCGCTCGTTTAATAGGTAGACCAAGTCGACATCAATTTTTATCCAAGCCCCGCCCTATTTGCAATCCCAGATTGGGAGTAAGAAGTGGTGGGAACTGGAGAAATAAATAAATGGGTAGTCCGTTTCAATTTGCAAAAACCCGTCCGAACCCCGTCGGCTTTGCGTCGCTGGTGCTGATCATGTCTACTGAAGATCATCAACAGGCATGGGGAATGGCAAGTAAATCCCTATTCCGTTGTACATGTGATATGTGTAGTACCTCCCAGTTGATTTCTCATGTTTGCCTTTTGGTTCCTTTTCCTATTCCTTTGTCGTTAATTTTCAAATATTGGAAAAATAGAGCATGGTCTGGATCTTCCAGTGTTTACACTTTGAACTCTCCTTAATTGGTACGTTTCATTAGGTTCTCCGTGATTACTGACTGTTGAATGAGTGTCTGGCCTGTTCACGTTATGCCGAATGCCCGTCGAAACTCCGTTTCAGCATCAAAGTACTTGAAGATAATTCATATCGACCTACCAAAATAATTCTGAGATCGTCCAAACCAGCTATGGGGAGGCGTACACTTACCACGGCTTATTATGACACTCATTTAGACGACAATTTCTGGTTTCCCAAATGGGGGATCCACAAGCCAGACTTTCCAAGTTCAATTATGTCTGCTCTATGTTTTCCAAGGAGGAATCCAGTTCACTATGATTCTGATGGACTTGAATCCCATCAAACAAACGGCCGAATTTGGTTTTATACTTGTTTGTGTTGACACTTCCTGTTCAAAGTTTGAAAATTGAATGAAATCGAGCCACTGCAACTAGAGGTTGGGAAAGATGGGGTTGACAGGCTGCTGCTAAGATAAAGTTCTTCCCAAGACTGCGTTTGGGAGTTGGGTTCAAGACAGGGGGCAGAAAGATGCGGGAGGGGCATTGATCACCCTGGACCTGACCAGTCTGCTGAGAACTTTCTGGTTCCTGCAACTGCACTGCCACTCTGGCCTGTATGTGGCTCCACAACTCTTTTACATGTACGACCTACGAATCTATCTGAGATCTGCACACATAAAATTCATCAATCTTCTACTCTTTCTTCATGCAATTATTCGGTTAGATATGTTGACATATGGAACACCTGCATCAACTCATGTCTGCGGTTAATGTAACGAGAGAGGACGACCCCAACTTTATCACCCTAGTTTAGAAGGATCTATAATTATTTTGTTTTCTTTCTGTCATGCCCAATGTTGTCAGAACCGTCCCGAATCCATCCCAAAACCAAATTGACATGGCGACCGATTTAAGGTGCCATATGCCAGCTTCTAACTGTTATTTTGAATCTTTTAGTTTCTTTTTAATTAATTTTTATGCATTTTTAAATAATTTCAGGAACTGCTAACTTGCTTGCAGAGAATGACATCCAGCACTGGAAAAAGAGCTTGGGAGGAAACTGAACGTACTTCTGCTACCTCATTCAGATTTTCCATGTGCCAGTGGAAGAGATGACATAGAGAAAATAAGCAGTTGGCACATGAATTTAGGTGCACCATTCATTCACATCTCACGAACCGTTAGTTGTATACTATTGGAGCTCCTTTTTAGGAGGTAATGCCTGCATAGCAAGTACTTCTTTCCTCCCGGCCTACGCTTTATACAGATAATTGCTCCATACCTAAAATTCGAAACGTACAAAATTTATTGACACTTCTTGAGCCTCGTGATCTTCATGGAACGGAGAAAATGCCGCGGCATTTATGAGAATCGACTAAATTCATTCTTCCTGTGATTGAAAAACGACCTCCAAGCAGTACCATACTTTTAGGCCAAGTACTTCATATGCTTCCCCACAGATTCCATCGGCAACTTTTTGATGTTTAATTAGGGAGCCTAGAGAGTGCACACTACCTAAAACTCGAGGTGCGAACAGTTTGGATCTAGAACAGCAAAATATGGCTACGCCGCTGTGAAGTACGCATATACATAAATATACAATTTATGTAATGGCTTAACTCACTCCCATATTAAGCATGGGCCCCTATTTTACAGTGTCAATCCGCCATCTAGTAGTTTTGGTTTTAATTTAAAACAAAATAGGAATGCGGACCATCATTTACTTAATAACTTTCTTTATAAGTTCTTCAAAATTTCTTATAACCTTAGTTACAAAACTAAACTTTTCAACGTGGGTGTTACAATGCGCGTTCCTTAAGGTATATATGTCTACACTGTAGAACTTCATGTCAAAGTATTGAATGTGTTCTGATAATAGTACTGTAATGACTCGATCTACTCCCACATTTGAGCCCCTGGTTTGGTGGGTCCTAACCCGCCCCTCAACAACTTTGATTCTAACTCCTAAAAGGCAAAGAAGCAAAACCACAAATCACTTAATAACCCTCTTTATAAGTTTCTTAAGTTCTTTAAAATCTTAAATCCATGACTAAACATTTCAAAACGAAGCATTACAATTTATGTCGACCTGTGAGGGCAATTGCCCACACACCCAACTGCCACCGGTTGCCTTCTCCATCCCTTGGAGAGCATGCAAAAAATGAAGAATGATCAAAACATGAACTTCAACATCCCCAGTTCGATTTTGCCTCAACAAATCCTTCCAAGCCATATGTTGTTTTATATGAATGTAATTGGTAACGCGAGGTTCATCAAAAGCCGGCACACGTTCACGTTCTGACCTCGCAAAAAACATGCATCCAACTCAAAGTCATCGGCAATTAAAAACTGATATGAACATCGAAAAAAGAAGTAGAAAACAAGAAAGCGACCACTTCGATCGACAGCATATCGGCACAGACGATGAAATTCAGGAAAGCAATATGAAGTGAAAGAAAAAACAAACAATACAACTTTTAGTGAAAAGAGAGACGTGTTTCGCGCTAAGTATGCTCTTTAGTATTAAAATTAATATCGGCATCCGCAGACTGGCAGTTAACTACCAAGACATTTTCACTAAAATCACGGAAGATGCCTTCTGCATGTCAAGCTACCTGTCAACATGTCACATCACGTCGCGAGATAAACGTGTAAGAGTAGCGTGAATCTTGAGGTTGACACACAGTTACATTGGAAAGTTCGTCGTGAATCCCATGAGATGTGTGTTGAATTGGAAGATGGAAGATTTGAGCTAACAGTCGATCCATTCTCTGCACCACTGTCAGCATGTGGGTGTTTGCTTGGATTGGATCTTAAATCTGGGTCATTTTAAGTCACTATGATCTCATATCTATAAATTCAAACTATGGTTCTTTACATGTAATGTGGATTTAATTTAAGATCCACACAACCAACATCCCTAGGTTGGATTTGATTGCCTCGGACCTTAGATCCATGACAGATGTTATAACCTCATGATTGAGGTTTTAGAATCTTATGTTTTAAAACCTTAGATTTTATAACTTAAAGTTTGGGCATTTGGTTAGACCTTTTGCTCAACCATTCATAGGTCGCAAGTTCAAAACGTGAAGCCAACCAATCTTAAGTTCTGATTCGGATATAACTTAAAATTCGGATTCGGATCCAGGTATAACTTAAAATTCGGATCGGATTCGGATATATTAAATTTCAGATTCAGATCGGATTTAAGTATAACTAAAAATCGGATTCGAATCGGATTCAGATGTGGATTTTAAAATCGGATTCGGATATGGTATAAACTTCTTCTCATCCGAGTTCGAATCTTAATCCGAATCCAATTATATGAATATCCGAAAAATCGGACATAGTAAAAGGTTTATCCGATCCGTTGACATCCCTAGATGCTATCTACTTTCATGTGTGGAATTTAAATCTACTTTCATTTATTTTCTTCTGCACTCCCTCGGCCTTCTCTCTTTCATCCATTCATGAGAATGCATGAATTTCAGCATTCTCATGGATCTACACCTGTCGTTCTTAAATCTACAGTTTGAATTTACCCGGCAAATCCAACCTTGCATTTGAGATCCAATATTATCAAATGCAACTTTGGTTTGATTAAATTCAGGATCTTACAATGCACACCTTTTAATACAGCCTCAATCTGAAATCCGAAACTATAAAACACTGTCTAAAAGGTAGGCTACATCCATGTTCATTTACTAATTCATCTTGCTGAATTAATAAAAATTTAAACTGGGATTTGGATTAAGAGTCTGAATGTCATAATTAAATTCGATCCCAAATCTGAATTCAGTATTCGACTAAAATCGGACCAGGGGCGGAACCAGAAATTTTTCATGAGGGGGGCCGATTTAAAGTTTTTAATTTTGACATGGGCCGAAATATCATTTTTTCAAAAATTTTATATAGGGCAAGTAAATCTGTTTAAAATTTACTTGCAAATTTTTAATTTTTTCTTTTGAGGTGGGGCCGGGGCCCTTGCAGGCCCTACCCTGGCTCGGCCCGACCACATATAAAATAAATGTTGGGTCTCATGTTAGTTGGATTCGAATTCGGTTTTAAATAAGGTCCCAATTTGAATTCAATTGCACAGAATCCATGGAGTCAAATCTAGCACATCCCCAATAGCAGACCATGTTCTCCACATCTCTACGCATTACAACGCCATGTTTTCTGCAATACAAGAGATCTGAAGGGGAAAATGGCAAAGAATTGAAGAAGAACGTGCGGTTCCATTTAGTTCTCCTAAATAAGAAGAGGTCGGCTTTTATTTCTAGGGACTAACTAAGAAGAGATCATGTGGAAGCGCCCAACCTACCACGTTGCTCTACCTACTCTCTCGTATCGTATTCTTTTGGTTTCTGGGGTCTTTTTCTAATTAAACCAAATTAAATGTCATGTAATGTTACCAACTAATAACTTATCGTCCATGTTCGTATGTCGGGTCAATTACAGGCAGCTTTGGTGCCTAAGCACTCACCATGAACCGATGATTGAATAATATATGAATCATAGTGACAAATTTTGTTTTTTATATGTGAAAAATAAGTTGCCAGAAAAAAAAGCAAAAAATACCTCTAATTTTTATTTGTTGCTTATCTAGTTACTAATTTTTTGATGTTATATGATTAGTTTCTCTATTTATTTTATTTTTTCTCTAATTTTTAGAATTTTTAAGCTTTTATGATTTTACTGTATGGTTTTTTTTCATTTTTTCAAACTTATCGTGTTGGAACTGCAAAAAACCTCACCATTTAAAATGCGAGAAAAAAAGTTCTTTGTGACTATGATATTATGAACCCGCTTGATCGGGGATTAGAGCATGGATTACATCTAATTACAGCTGGAGGATCCAACTTACCACTAAAATAATCGAATCTAGTTTGAGTTTTTAGGAATGTGTTGACATTTAACACTATTTTGGGGACTAGAATCAAAATTTTCACTCCTAAGGCGACTCGCATCGTGAGAGAAGCAGAAGTTTTGGATTTTCTTTCCGACTTCTTTAGTTTCTGACAGGAAATCCTGAAAAGTTGCAGATTAGAAGCGTTAAAGCTGAAAAAACGGAAACCATTCAAGATCCTTTTAAAAGGGGTTTGAATATCTCCTGTATGACAGAGACTTTTTGTCTTTTCCAACTTATCCGAGCAACTAATCTTACCCTTAAAAACCGGCAAACTTAAAAAAAATCCTACTTTAAAACCCAATTGCCGTCAAATCATGCTACGAAATTGCATGATCCCACATTCTTATTCTTTTGCGACATAATATGATGTCAGGTAGGGCTAAAGCGATGAAACGTGGAAAATCTGATGACCAACTAAAAGTTGAGTTTCAAGGGAAGCAAAAACCATCAGAATTCAATAGCTAAACAATTAAATTTCATTTATTAAAAGTCCTTAGCTATATAAGCATTAATCTTAATTTTTTAGCCCCCAGACAACATCAAATAATTAACTGATTATATATTATATATATTGACAAGTTTTCAAAGTTATCTAGCTATTTAACTTGGACTGTTGAATTAAAACAGTTGAAATAAGGATGTGTAGATTAATACTCAATGATAAAAATAGTATAATTTTTATATCTTAACCATTTATTGTTAAATCTAACCACCCTGATTAAAATGGCACCATTCAATTTCTTCTTGCTCTCATTCCGTTTCTTTTTTTTCTCTCTCTTTCTCTCTCTCTCTCTTTTTATATATATATATATATATATATATATATATATATATATATATATATATATATATATATATATATATATATATATATGTACGATAATAACCATTTGGGAGATGAGGAAAATGAAAGCACGGTAGCGAGATGGTGTCGGCGGCATGCAAGGGCCCGCATCACATGGAAGTGAAGGGAGTGGGTGGGCCCATTCTTGGCCACGTGGTATTGTTCACAAGAGGTGGTGTGGGACCCACAGCCTTCAATCACGGGATCGCCCGACATTCTTAACGTCGGGTTAAGCTTAAGGAGATGTGAGCGGTTTGGATTTTAGGTCGGATCCAATTTTTATCCAAATAGATTTAACTGGACCCTCTGAATCGGATATGAGTTTTTCTATTTGCAGCCGAATAGGATTAATTAATGATCGGATTTGAATTGATAATTGGATCGGATCAGTAGTCGGGTACACCCAATTCATTTAGGTCCCCTAATAGGCGACCCGCTTCCGCTTAGGGTTCATCTCAAAGAGTCCACTCTCTCGTCCTCTTCTCTTCTATTTTCTCGTTTAGAACTTTCTTGAAATGCAGAAGGATTTGGACCGAGACAATAGAAATCCGAACAGCAGAAAGTTGAAAAAGAAAGGACATATGTCCTTACCCACCCTTCATTATTATTATTTTTTTTTTTTGTTGTTGCTAACTTTTTTTTTCTTTTTTTTGTTGTTGCTAACAGCCAAGTTAGCGATCCAACCAAGAAAGCATGGGCCTTCCAGAGACCCACGACGGCGAGTGGTGCCAGAAATATTTACCGGCTGCCGACATATGACTTCTCTCTCTCTCTCTCTCTCTCTCTCTCTCTCTCTCTCTCTCTCTCTTTCATATATATATATATATATATATATGAACACTTAACACTTCATTTTATTAGTTCTTATAACCCTTTTCTCTCGTTTCAATTAAATTTTTTCCCTCCCATTTCTTCATTTGCATTTTACAACCATGTTATCTACCTTAACATTGGTAGAGCTTAAAGAGAGAAAAAAAAAACTTTTATATAAACTTACACAGTTACACCGATTTCATGAAGATCATAACTAGGAGATCACATTATTGGACGGTGCTGTTTGGAGATGGAAATTAAACATTTTCAAATTGTTTGCGCTGCTCACGTTGATAAGTTGTTTGGCTGCTTGAAAAATATCTGATCATTGGTCTCCTTTTTTATTTTTATTTTTTGCTCTTATATTATAAATTTTTAATTAAAAAAAAAAAAGATCTTGAAGAGAGACGTGGGACCCACAAAGGAGGTGGCGCCCGCACTATCGGTAGGTGTCAAAGCAAAGGATGGCCCACCAGTCACGTTCTTCGCGTCACCAATTGCCACTTGGCAAATTCCCATTGGCAGAATCCTACGGTGGGCCACGCTTGACCCACGCGTCCCAGATGCTGCGATTCGGTTGTCGGCTCTGCCTTCACATTCTTCCGCTCTTTCACGTCTCTTCTCTAGTTCGAACGAGCCAAAGACAAGGTGAATTATTTTATTTATTTATTTATTTTCAGATCAAGCTACTTTGCGAATCTATTTCAATCGGAAACTTAGTTTCGGTTTTGGATCGATGCGGTCATCTGATAGTTATCACTTTTGTTTTTGTTCGCAGCCGAATCATTTACTCAATTGAATCTGTTGTGAATTATCAAACAATTATTAGCAAATTAAAAACAAAATGTTTGCCCCTCAACTAACACATACCTAACTCTTTTCAATAATTTTGGCTTTCTAGTAACAATTTAAAAGAAAAAACATGGGCATTTACAGATGTCCATGACAAATCCAGGCATGCATTTGGTAATATTGAAAACCATGTTCCGATTCTCGTCTATGCAAAAAAATTTCGGGTTCGTTTTCGTAAAAATTCTCGACCGGAGATGAAGGCGGCTAGGAGGCTGTCCTTTCTCAACAGGGAGCATAGTGCAACTGGGCGGCAAGATGGCCACACTAAAATTTAAATTTTTTTGCAGTTTATTAACAAGGGACCGGATGTTCATTAGATCTGACCCATTAGTTTTGAGAACCGATCATTAGATTGGTCCTGAAAGTGCATTTAGATCGAGATTCTGACTTTATTGGCATCAAAAACATTAATTGGATCCTTACCATGAACAAAAATATAGAATAACATGTTCTTAACCAGTTTTTAGTGTATCCAAGACTAAAACATAGATATCGGATCCCTATTCAGCTTAGTCACATTTGAGATTTATCTTGGACTAATGTCATGATATTGAAAACTTTTTGGTTGCGAGATATAAAAAAATGTTTGCAACATTGACAATGAAATAATCAATGAATTATTGTCACAAATAATTCATTCTCTACAAATTAAGTAATGGTCCACAGGCGCCATGATGTCTCCCAAATGCTTGCTAAGCAAGCCTGGCAAAATGTTTAATCATGTCAACCACATGGCCTTTGGCTTTCATGACTAGAAACTTCAAAAGCTTTCCTGCATGATTTTGCACCAAGGAGTGAAAGAGCAGCAAGAATGATTTTCATCCCGAAGTGCCACGTGCTTTAGACAACATGGAAAGAGGAGCGTGGTCCAATCGTATTCGCGAATAATTTTGGATCCCGAGACAGCTAAATGTGTTTGGGGATGAGTGGAAATTGGATCTGATACAACTAAGAATGACAAAACCCTTAAACCAGATTGCGACTCATTTGCAGTCCTGGGGACAAGAGTTTAATAGGTTGGATTCTTGTTAGAGCCTTCGATCCAAAAAAAGTGGGTGTGGATATCAAAAACTGGCTGTAATTGGCCGAGCTAGAAATTTTTGGCAACACATCCTTGATCGAGCCTTCGATCCAAAAAAAATGGTTGTGGATATCAAAAACTGGCTGCAATTGGCCGAGCTATAAATTTTTGACCGATCTTTTGAAGTATATATATATATATATATATATATATATATATATATATATATATATATATATATATATATATATATATATATATATATATATATATTGACTAATAGTTGAAGAAACCTATATGAAAACAGAAAAATTGTGGGGATGATGTGAGTAACTACTCCTACCAGTCCACATGTCAATTTGCTACCGCGACAGGATGTAATAATATGGGCCAACCAGAATTCCAGTTGATTAGTATGTGGTTGGGATTTAAGGTTTGATTTGTTGAATGCTTGATCGGGTCCGGCTGCCTTAAGTAACATATGCATCAAGAACGCCAACCGGGCCGAAAATCTGGCCGTGGCTGATTTTGAGCGCAACAGCAAGCAAAACTAATGGCGGAGATACATGGGGGCTGGTGTAGGCCGATCCATCAAATGTTCCATTAGAACAATTCAAGCCAAAAAAATCCTGGCTCCATGTCATTGAGTAAAGTCACTTCTTCGCGCCTTCTTAACGTTAATTTAAAAAAAAGTACACAATGTTTCTGCTTACATGATAGAGTGAACACCTTGAATTTATGGTCACTCAAACTTATAGTTGGGGCAGCGACTTAGACCTGTAGGTGGGGTTTACTAGCTTAGTGCCGCTAGGCGAGCGACAAAGTCTCTAGTAGCAGTTTCTTCCGTATTAGGAACGAATACAGTATTTAGATGGCCGAGTTTGAATTATTTTTTAGGATTAAATGGTTCAGTTTTGATCTTTGACCTATGGAGTAAATGTCGGTGAGTGGACAGTCATAAACCTATCATTGGTTCTAATTTATGGCTATGGTGGCGACTAGATCAATGTGTCAGGCACTGGTGCGGATGTGGGCGGGCTTCGGCTGTCACTAGGACGGTAGGATACACCTTTGCATTGTGCATAGACAAAGTACCTAAAGGTTTTATACCATTGCTCCTATGAGAGTTCAAGTTCAAGTTTTGTTTTGAAATGCAGCGGCGGGGGGCTGACTTCTTCACTGGGCTCGGGCTCGGGCTCGGCATTAAAAAGGTGATGGGTTGGAAGGTAGCAAGCTGTTCTCTATCTGCTGTGAGCTTCCACAGCAACATAAATGCAAGGGCTCCAGCCACAGGAGGAGGAAGGAACAAATTGTCTGGTGGGATTCACAAGCACGCGTTCGTGTTCCGGCTGCTCCTAACACTTTCTCGTTTCATACCCCTGGAATGGACCAACTTCAAAATCCAAGTAGGTACCTTGAGGATCATTTGACTCGATAAATGTACTTCAACTACAGATGAGTACCAATAGGTCGTGTTTGAAAACGCAATTCGATCCGAATTCCGGCATCCAAAGGGCCTTCCATAATCTTATTTGGGACAGTTGGTGAATGGGACACCATGTCACACCTCTCTCTCTCTAAAAAATAAAATAATGTGCTTGTCCATTTGGATGAATGTATGTGCCATAGAAGCATCCATGCTCTTGAAGATGAGGCAAAGCGTATACTTTAAGGTTGTGTTTGTTTCACAGTGGATCTCAGATTTAAGGCCGGGAACCCCTCATCCTATTTTGGCCTTAAATTCTTGCTTTTTAACATGTGACATGGATTTGAAATTCATGTTAATGAGATCTTCTGTTTGACTGATGGATCTCCCAAAACACACCTTTTTATGTAGTTTTGGATTTAAGATCCGAACCTATGAAACACAACCAAATAAATAGAGATATATGAAAAACTATATAATTAAAAGGCCATCAAATTATGAGATTTCCCCTTGGAAAAAAAAAACCCCATGTGCCGATCGGTGCAAGCCCGTGTGGTGTAATCGGGAAAGTCTACATGTGTATATGTGTATGTGTACATGCACCCATCAACATCCTATCTAGGCGCGGGGTTAAAGGCAACCACTAATGGGCATGGCCCAGAGAGGGCGAGTAAGGTTGGGTCAGGCCAGCAGTTGGTCTCAGTCAGTGCGATTCTTAAAGGCCATTTTATCTCTTTCATGGCCCTGCTGATTGTGAGATTTGCTTTTGGGACTCGCTCTGTCGCATTAGTTAACAGGGGGGACATTGGGCCACCCAAGCTGACATCTCCACACCCTAAAAAATCTTGGATGAAGATATCCTCTGGATTTATTGTCCTTGTGAACTTTTGTTTGTCATTTCCTGCCACCACCTCTAACTTTATCTTGCTTATATATATACATATATTTATAAGCCACCCAATTATTTGAATAAATATTTCTTTAAGTGGCATAATTGGAGCTAACAATCCAGTGATTTTATATATGTACATGCAGATATACATTCCAATGTGGAAAACCGAATGTTCTAGGATCTAGGGTTGCGTTGAGCCTTGGTAAGAAGTCACTGCACCGTTAACTTGGCGGTGCATTCACCCTAGGAGCAAAGTGGATAAGGGAATCGAATTGATGCTGTATGATTCCCACATCCACTGCTTGACAAGATATGCTATGCTGCTTGAGGCAAATTACGAGTACCCACGAGTAAATATAGAATATAGTTCTTAGAATGCAAAAAGCACGCAAAAATGTGAGGATATATTCGGATTTGGAAATTGGAAAACAGCGGACACAGGCGAGCGCGGCTGTGCCAAAAAGTGACACATCTAAGAAGAACTCATGTCAATTCACTCATCTTTCCTAGGGTTTGGTTAGTTTGTTTTATTCTTCCTGACCTCTACAGTGCAAGAAGGGGCACCATGCAAACACATTCTTGCCTGTAGTTGGCTGGGGACATGCTAGAAAAGCAAAGGACATGGCATCACATCAGAGAATGCAATAAGGCCAAATCATACTTTATGAAATTTGGGGATGGGGGCATATTCCTCACTTCTGCAAGACTCAATCTAGAATACACATTCTTTTTCACTTCTTTCAATGAAAATATTGGGGAATCCCCTTGGCTTAAAGATGTGGGAAAAGAACCAAACTGTGCTTTCTAAAGAGGCATGGAAAGGCCAAGTGAACTTGACCACATGAAATTTGGGGAATCTTTCTTTTAGGGCGCTGCAGTTGAAGCCATGTTGGGGGCCAATGTGCCATTGTTCTAAAGCTGGGGAAACAGTCCTGTTTGGTACATTCAAGTCCAGGAGCAAGTGGTGATCGGCCCACTAATATGGGATTCTATCTTTCTCTTTTTCTAATATGGGATTCTATCTTTCTCTTTTTCCCCTTCGCGCCTGTTTCGGCAAAGAAAAGAAGTCAAAAGGTCGAAATTGCGCTTTTCGGTCGAAAAGAGCGTGCGAGTTTCCGAAATCCGGTAGGAACACGACTTTTTTGTGAAAAACTTTTCACATGAAAGGAGGTGTGAATAGTTTTCACATGCACAACAGTGGGTGTGGGAAACATTGGAACCCCACTTGTACTACGATGATTTCACTTTCTCACCTGTCCCTTGAAATGTTTGTTTAGCACATGGGAAAACTTTTCCCTTCAAAAGCATCACCTTCTCCTTTTTTTTTTTTCCGCAAAGAAGCATCAATCCGCGAAAAAAAAGAAAAAAAATGCTAGTTGACAAGATAGTTCTATACATTTGTTCGGTCTTTTACATCGAAGAAGGTCAAGAGTTCGAGGCACACGTGCGGGCTAGAAGGTTCACTTAAACTTTTTTATGTGACCAAGGTCCAGTTCATTATTTTTTTGCGACTCCATTGGACGAGGTCAATAGCTCAACTCTCACTGAACTCATAGATTACACATTTTTCACTGAAAGGAGTGATTACTAAACATGGTAAGTATTATTTTAGTTAAAATGCCGTTCATTCGGGGCGTTTAATTACGTTGATCTACACTTATATGAGTATCTTCCGGATTTAAGATGTCAGACCCTTTCTTAAAAGAAGAAAGTAAAATGAGGATTTCAAGTGCGGATTTTCAATCTTTAGATTGATAAATTGATCTTTTTCCACATTAGTAGGCTGCATACAAGCTCGGCTCAAAGATACAACATTGAGTTTTTGTTAAGTTTGTCTCGTTTTTTTAACTCTTTTTGTTAGTACTTGTTTAACTATTCTCTCATTATATTTCAATATTCATTACTTAGTCAAGCCGAGTTCTTGCAACTGAAATTCAACTCGTTTGACATTTCAAACATACATTCTAACTTGAATTCCACACGTTTTCAACTCGAGTTTTAACAACCAAATTCAAGTTAGAGCTCGAACTGACTTGACTCGTTTAACAACCCTAGATATCAACAAATATTGATGTACCACATCATATCTATGAATCTAAATTGAAAAAAAAAATCAAACACGCCCAAGAAACAACAAAATTGGGAAAAGAAAGATGATTTCATATCTTGAATTTGAAAACATTTGAATGGTTTTGTGGGAGTGTGACTCAAAAAGAAAAGGGGAAAAAACCAGCAGAGAGTGGGGCCGTCTCATTATTAAAGCTCGCCGATCCGGCACAGATTTTTGTGGGGGTCTCCCTTCACTGTAGCCATAAAGCAACCAGACAAAAAGAGAAAAAGAAAATCATTTTTTAATATCCAGCAAAATAAAATATTACGCATTTTGGTTCCACCAAAAACCCGAAATTTGTCTTTTTCTCCATTTTTTTAATACCTCAAACTTTCGGAGCGGTTATAACGCGGGGCCCAGACTTTGTCCCACTCGAGCCGCACCGGCAAACGCCGGTGCCCGGCGGAGGCAGCTTGCGTCGGTGGAGCCGTCGCGAACGGTCAACGCCGGTGCCCACCGGCAGTCCACCGGCTCCAGCCGGTGCCCTTTCTCGCTCTCGAAGCCGGCCGTTGATTGCGGTTGGAAAGCAAAGGCGATTAGGAATCAAGGACCGGACCGGCAAACTGAATGGATCTGGACGCCAATCCATGATCCGACCCATTTTCGAGCGAGATCAGTGGAAACCGGATCCAGATCCAACAAGAAGACATCCAACTTCACATCAGGAAAACCGGGTCCGGATCCATAATTTCCTGCACCGGTCTGCTTCTTCCATTATTGGGAAACGGTGATCGGAATCTAAAGGGGACACCGACATGGATTCCACCACGCCTTGACAGCTCTAATCTCTGAATAAATAAAACTTCTTCCCCTCTGCCAGTCAAGCTGGAGAACAGCACCCTGTAAGTTCACAGAGATCTTTGAATATATATATATATATATATATATTTATGCTCTGATACCTTATCACGGCACACGGGCTTGTTAGCTGGATCTTACCATCTAAATGTACTTGGAACGAGTTGTATTATAACCCATAAGATGCTAATGCAGTTAAATTATCTTCAGTTGGTCATAAGATCTGGTCTCAACGCAGTGAAAGATCTCGGGGTTTCTGAACACCCAACATTTAAAATGGTTCTAAACTCGCATTTCTGAAAACCAAATATTTGTTGAACTCCGGATTAGTGGCGCAAATCATAATCCATTTATGTTCGTAAAAAAGAAAGAGAATCGCGCAGTCGGTAGTCAGATCCAAATGCAAATCTGTTCCGAGATCCAAAAGGGTCCCAGCAGGCCAGCCAAGCGGGCTTGTCTTTGAGCTGTACCCTTCAATTCAAAGGGAAGAATTAAGTTGGTACGGTTGGGAGTGATGCTTACTCCCCTTAGCATTAACTTTGGCCTTTTTTTTTTTCCTTTTTTGAAAGAAAAAAAAAAAGAAAGTGAGTGTTTAAAATTCATGGATTCGCCTCCAAGTTGGGACCATGCTGGTCTCAATTATGGTCAATAATTCTTGTTGTCTATCACTTTCGTCCATAATTCGATCGTAGATTAGATGCCGACTATTAAGTTGAAGGAGGTCAAGAGTTCAATACCTTTCGATCGATGGGTGGGTTCGATCGGGATCCCAAAAAAAAAAAGTTTAGGAGTTGGGGTCTGGATCTTCAAGACTTTCTCGGGTCTATAACAGAAGAAACGGTCAAAGCCTTGGGCTTGGTGGGAACATGGGCAGCGTGTGAAACGGGATACCGCTGACCGGTAAGCCAGACTTATATAAAAAAGAATATGGAAGCAAGAGAGAGAAAGTGAAATTAAAAAAAAAAAATTGGAAGGAAGGTGGGAAGAAGAAATTAGGTGAAAAGAAGAGGGCGCGGTGTGGAAATCCACGCCCTAATTTGAGGAATCAACGCTCAAATTGGAGCTAGGGTTTCGGCACCAATAGCGGAGGCATTGGTGGAAGATGCTCCCCTCCGCCGCCCCATCCACTCTCCCTCTTCACTTTCTCTTTCTAGCTTTCCTTTTAATCTTTCAATTTTTCCAATAAATGACAGTTTCTTATTCTTTTTTCTTTTTTGCGCATTATCTTTCAGCACTAAATGATGATAGTGTGCATTCAAGAGAGTTTGAAAAACTTGGCTCTAGGGTTTGCGTTTGGAGAAGATCGAGCAGAGAGGTGAATTCTGATAAATGAATAGAAACAAGACGCGTGTTTGAGGTAAAAGTTTTCCTTCTAGTGCTCATTTAAAGGAGGGAAACAGAAAAAATTTATCTTGTTTGAGACGTGCCTTAGTGAAACACAAAATATGAGGTCATGCAGTTAACATGGTTCCATAGCAAAAGCCCGCAAAAAATGTTGGTATTTAAGGCCATGAAATAATAATCACTCTGGAAAAAAAAAGTAAAAAATTGATGGACTAATAAAGGGGGTCGTATTAATGAGAAGATGATAATGTCTCCTTAATTGAAGGAAGTGGACTTGGACCTGTAGGAAAGGGACGTCCACTTTCAATTCGAGAAAATATTTGAATTTATGAACCTTCATGAACTTCCGTGACCTTCCCGATGAGGTAAGTGGAAAGCCCATCTATGCTAGACGAACAAACTAATGAGAAGTTAAACTTAGCCACCGTGCTTATATATGAAGCAATAATATATATATATATATATATATACCCTGGATCAAGTCAATATTACCATTCTGTCGCCTGAACTTTTTGTTTGGTGTCGCCATGCAGAAACTTTTTCACTTATTCCTTTCACATACAGCCAATTCTTTCATAATCTGTAGTCATTAGGGTCGTGTTTGTTTACATCGTATCGACCTTTGTTGTCAGACATTAGATCTAAAGTTTTTGCTGCTTAACATGGATCTGAGTTTCATAATGCCAAATTCTTCTATTTTGTTGAAGCAGCGGGTTCTGTCAAGTGTGGATTTCAGATCAACTTTGGATCGAAGATCAGATTTTGTTTTTCTGGGCCATATGTAGAAAAAAATTTCCCTGTTTGTAACCCCCGGCGAGATCGGCGGCCTCGAGATTTTCGGAACGAAGGACAACTAGAACAGAGCATGGTAAGCATCTGCTTTCTAGATCGAATAGATCGCGTCGACGTAGTCTAGAAAATTTTGGTGGCTTTGCTCGTGATCATAAAGAGAATTAAAGTAAATGAGTTTCCTGCTTACACAGTTAAACTTCTCCAGTGACAGCTAAAATGTTAGTACAAGAGGAGTGATGCAGCCTACACATGCTTATTTATTAAGTATGGACCCTCATGCCCATGACTAGTTGTCATGAACAATAATTCAGTGACAAATCCAGCCTCAAACTGGCTAATGATCTCAGATTCCTGCTGCCTGCTCCCTGGACATGAAGAGGGACAGAACACAGCTCAGTCCCAACTGAGTTGCAGCAAATTTGAGAAACAAGCAATGTTGCTCTTCATATCTTGATCCAAGATGAGTATAAATCTCACTGAATGCATCTAGAAGCCGTGAAATCCGGGAGAAAGTGTGGAACCGGTTTCTTTGGTAGAAAAGCTAAGGTGAGAATCATTAATAAGAACAGAAACTCTGCGTGGAATGGAGCATCCTGGACATAGAATTTGAGTCTCCAGCCTTTATGACTGGGATTTCATTTCATGGGAATTGAGATTCCTAGATGTAGGAATCAAACACCCTTCTTGTATACAGGCCTAGCTGCTTCATCTTCATGGGAAAACAGTTCCTACTGATTCTAATGCTCCACTTGGGCAATGCCAAAATCACTGCAGATACTTGTTTTTGACATCAAAACTGGTTCAGAAAACGCGTTTGGAAGATAAAACAGGGTCCCCAACATGGTTTTACTGCTACCCAAATATCTATATAAAGGGAACATGACATTTGCCTAATTTTGGAGTCTACACCATATCAAGACAAGTTCAGATCAAGATTGGCACCTTCGATGCGCAGTTAAACTTGAACATCTTGCCTAACTTGGTGAGATCAATATTTACCGTTTACTTGGCGTTGAGCATTTTTCCTTAGCTAATATAATAAGAAAAAGGAACAAAACAGTCTCGAGTGCAGGAAAAATAATAACTTGCAGAAGCAAGGGCATAAACAAAAGCCACAAAAGCATCTTCTCCGGTGCTTCTAACCATGCATGAGACAAATGAAAAATATTTTTTACCTGCTAGGGCAAGAGACCAGAATCTGCCATATGGGGAGAGAGAGAATGTGAGACATAGAGAGAGAGTTGGGGGGGGGGGGGGGGGGGGGGGGGGGGGGGGGGGGGGGGGGGGGGGGAGGGGCATGTGGTCAATGCGTGAATGCAGAAAGTGTTAAAAAAGCAGCCAGGTAGTTAACAAAGAGGAAAGATGAAATGAGCGGGAAATTTAGAGAGAGAAAGAGCGCGAGAGAAGAAGGAAAAACCCAAAAACATAAAAAAGGAAGCAGTTATTTTAGGAAATCGAAAAGAGGAGAGAGAGAGAGAGAGAGAGAGAGAGAAGGGAAAGAGAGAGAAAGTTACTGAGGGCAGAGGGGGTTATTAAATTTTCCTTGTCGCAGGTGAGTGGGAGTAAATTGGTTCTGTTAAACGGCCGGGTGGGAATTAATTAAAGGGGCTCACCGGACCGGCGGCCGGCTTTTTATCTTCTCTGTATATAGTGAGAGACCCGTCACTCCGTCAGTGTAAACGCAGCCGATAAAAGCAACACCACCCACATGACTCTGTTCTCTCCTCCTCCCTTCCACCCCCTACAATCCCCTCATCAATACGATAAAATAAAATAAAATAAAAAATAAAAAAGAATAGCCTTTTCTCCTCCCAATTTATTACTCAGATCTCTTTCCTCTTCTCCATATATAGAGATGTTCAGCTCCTCCCATTCGGCCACTGCCCTGCTCCCTCTTCCTCTCCCTCTCTTCTCCCCTCTCCTTTAGGGCAATCCACATTGGTGGTCTTCTTAAGTGGTTTTCTGGCCACTTTTCTGTAAGAAAACAAGAAACCGTTAGTGGGTTTCTTTCTTCTCCTTCTTTTGTTTTTCTCTTGGGGGATTTGTAGTGAGGAAGAGTGAGTTGCAGAGAGGGGGAAGAGGTTTGGGGGGGATAATAATGGCGGTCTGTTTCTTGCATTTCTTGGTGGTGCTCTTGCCGCTGGTGCATGGTGGGCATGACTACGGGCAGGCGCTGAGCAAGAGCATCCTCTTCTTCGAGGCCCAGAGATCCGGCTACCTCCCCAGCACCCAGCGCGTCACCTGGCGTTCCAATTCCGGCCTCCAGGATGGGAAGGCCAACGGGGTAACTCCATCCCTTACCTCTTTCCTCCTCTGTTGCATCTGCATTTTTATCGTTTCCTCTTCTTCTTTCATTTTTCCATATGATTTCTCCGTGTAACTGCTTCCTCTCCCTGTTTTTTTTCCCTAGCTCTTCTTCCTGTTAAACTTGAGAAATTTTGATCCCAAAAGAAGAAAAAAGTGTTATTTAAAAAAAAAGAAAAGAAATGCAGTTTGGTTCTCTTTTATCTCTAGAATGTGATGCTTTTATCTCCTTCCACCGATTTTTCCTGTTCATTTCTTTTCTCCCAAGAGAGAGAAAGTTGGAGATTCTGCAGTGTAACCTTTTTCCTAGAAATCACCCGTCTAGGACGTTGCCTTTTCTGTATGCACTCAGGCTGCGCGTGTGTGTGTGTGGTGCATGCTAGTATGCCGCATGTATGCCATCCATCTTTTTGATCAACGGCCGTCCCTTCTCTGCATTCATTTTCTTTTTTTTTTACTCCTTTTACTTTACAGCAAATTTCATCCCCATTTCTGGAGTTGAGAAAAGCCAAAACCATTTCTAGGTGCCCTTGCATGTGACCTTCGCCTGCTTGCGGGGTTGCTCCAAATGCATTGCTCAGTCTGTAGGGCATCTGAGGTGGGGATGCTAGAGAGAGAAAGATAGAGAGAGAGAGAGAAAGAGAGTTAACGTGGGATGAGAGAGAGAGTGTGTGTGTTCATGGAGAGAGAGAAAGAGAGAGAAAAAGAGAGTTAACGTGGGATGAGGGAGAGAGAGGGAGAGAGTGGAGAGGGCGAGGTGATATGGGCCTTTGCAGGCTCATGCCATGTGCTGCGCCGAAACCAGGCACGTGTACGAACAATTCTCTTGTCTCCATATGTCGGTGGAATGCGCCTCTCTCTCTCTCCCTCATATGTGTTCATGGATTCGGCATGACCTGACCCATTCTTCCGGTCCCTCCTTCCGTCAGATTTATTTTAAAATTCTCCTTCCTCCGTTTTCATCCCTTCCTTGATATCATATTTGCTCTCAACTGTCAATCTATTTGATGACTTCTCCGTTTCTTACTTTTGCCGTCTTCGAAAAAACTACCGAACTTCTGAAGATAGATCCGTTTGTTTAGATTATGTTTCACATGATTACGCGGCTCGGTTAAAATATAAAATAAACGCCTCTCCCTTGGAAATGATGAGATTGCGGTTTCTTTTTCCCTTGGAGAGAAACAGCTTCTGACTTCCGCTTTTCCGTCCCTTTTTCCGGTAAATTTTTCAAAGGGAAGGAGGCCCACAGGGTTGTGGTCAAAAAGAGGACAAAGAATAAAAAAAAAAAAAAAATCGATGGTGGTTTTTCCCGGCCTGCATGCCCTCTAAATTAAATGTTCGTAATTTGAAGTTTGAAAATCTTCATCTGTTTCACTTGAATTTTCTGATGTATGCGTCGGATCTTTGGAAACTGCTAAATCCGGGGGACCTCTTTGCTCTTTAGAATTTTTGGTGCCTTGCATGCCGAAAAGGAAGAATGGCAGCTCTGTTGGCCATTTGACCGTGAAAGATGTGATTGCTACTTGATTTCATGAATAATGGTGGGGGAGTCTCCCTCCCTCTTCGGACGGTCTTTATCAAATCTCTGCAAGAGTATTGAGAAATTGAAAAATAACTTAATCGTCGGCGTCATTGTCCAAGATTTTAGTTGTACCGTTAGAACTTCGATAACACAATGGCAACGGGGTTGCTTCTGAGAGAATTAAAAGGCAACTGTGGCCCGGTGAAACATTCTGACGGAGAAGCGTTTGGTGCCTTTGGTAATTCCATGAAATCTGCCATCGATTCGGTGTAAGAAAATTTCAGTTAATGAACCAATAATGAGTCGTAGATGTGCAAACGCCACCCGTCATTATGGAGGCGGCAAATGGCCACAGCACCACCACCCTCTTTAATGGCACCCCCACATGGAGGGTGCTCATTTATTACGGGCTTTTCTGTATCTCTGCTCTGATAGCTTCTGCGGGGGATCATGTCTCAGGCTCGTCGTCACGGGCTGGCCTGCTCACATGGGCTCCCCGCTCTATGCGTCTTTGTCGGCGGGCTCGCTCTCATCCCGTCCATTTTTCACCCTCCGAGATTCAGTTCTGGGCATTTACTCTCACTGCTGCCTTTTTTCTTTCTTTTCGACGGTTGAGGATGGTTCCTGGTGGGTGCTTCATACTCGTCGCTTCGAAAAATGGCTGCCTTCTTTCTCCCTCTATCTCTCTCCCTCTTTGAATCGATTTCTACGTTATTATTGTGTGAAGGAAAAGAGTGGGAAATGAATGAACGGATGGAAAAAGGGAAGGAAAGAAAATGGAGAGGAAAAGGAGAAGAAAATAAAATTGATTCATTTCTCCTTATATTAAATTTTTTTTTTCTTCTTTTTTGTCGTTCATGTTTTTCTTTTCATTTAAACTCATCTCTCTTTTCCTTTTCCTCCTTGCTAATCGATCATCCATCCAAACATAGCAAAGTCTTTCTTTTCATTCCTTTCTCTTCTCTCTCCCTCAATTCAAGCTGTTAACATTAGAAAAGAGAAGTGGTAGTGATGAGATGTGAGAAATTTGGTGTTGGTTTTGGCTGATGGCGGAAGCGAAACGGTTTCGAGCAGGTGGACTTGGTCGGAGGGTACTACGACGCAGGGGACAATGTCAAGTTCGGGCTGCCGATGGCCTTCACCGTTACCATGATGTCATGGAGCGTCCTCGAGTATGGCAGGCAGATGGCCAACAATGGGGAGCTCCGGCACGCCATGGATGCTATCAAGTGGGGCACCGACTACTTCATCAAGGCCCACCCCGAGCCCTACGTCCTCTACGGCGAGGTTCGGTCCTTTTTCTGTTTACTCTTTCCTTTCCTCCCTTCTCTTTTCCCCCTTCTCCGGACTTTGCTTGCTTTGCGGTCGTAACTGAGTTTGGGGAGCGGTTATTTCTTCGGCAGGTAGGGGATGGAAACACCGACCACTACTGCTGGCAGAGGCCCGAGGACATGACGACGTCGCGCTACGCCTACCGGATCGACACCAACAACCCGGGGTCGGACCTCGCCGGAGAGACGGCGGCGGCCATGGCCTCGGCATCCATCGTCTTCCGCCGCTCAAACCCTGCCTACTCCAATGAGCTTCTTAACCACGCGAAGCAGGTTTGTCGCCCTCTACCATTCTGTCGTATCATTTTGTGTGTGCTTTTCTCGATGGGGGCATAGGGTGTTGTCATTTGTGACGATAAGCCACAACATGGAACTGAAAATCATGTTGTCCCGCTCAAATTTGTGGACTTTGTCCAACTTTGTTTCAAAATTTTGGTCGTGGGATGTGTTCTGGGTTGTGAATCCAAGAAGGGAATCAGTTTGAATGGCTATTCGGCTTTCTTTTTCCTTCTGACTAATTCTTCCGGATGTTGATTTCCAGCTTTTCGACTTCGCGGACAAGTACAGGGGTAGATATGACAGCAGCATCACGGTTGCACGAAAGTACTACCAATCAGTCAGCGGATACGCTGTAAATTTTCACAATCCCTTCTTCATCCTCTTTTGCTTTTCTATGTGCCTGGAGTGATAAAAGAAAAATCAGGCGAGGAACTCAGGATTACATACACTTTTCGAATATGAGATCTTCCAGTTAACATTGAATTTTTCATTTTCATGCAAAACATTATACATCTGCAAATGTAATAGACTGCTGACTGCCGCTTTTGAGCCACATTCATGCAATGTAGATTTTCTTTGGGTGATGGAGCACGGGGGGTGCACACTGGACTTACATTCTTCTTGTGTTTTCCAGGATGAATTGCTATGGGCAGCTGCATGGTTGTTTCAGGCTACTAACGAGCCCTACTATCTAAACTACCTTGGGGAAAATGGAGACTCCCTTGGTGGAACTGGATGGGGCATGACTGAGTTTGGGTGGGATGTCAAGTACGCTGGTGTGCAGGTTCTCGTTTCCAAGGTGAGCTTGATTAACTATCTGTTTTGTGGAACTTCTTTGAGTCAATGGAAACTCTGAGAACATGGCTGACCCCGTTCTGTCTTGTACTCGCCATGCAGTTTCTAATGCAAGGGAAGGCAGATCACCATGCTCCTGTTTTTGAAAGGTATCAGCAGAAGGCTGACTTCTTCATGTGCGCCTGCCTTGGCAAAGGGACCAGGAATGTTCTGAAGACTCCAGGCGGTTTACTTTTCCGTCAAAGGTGGAATAACCTGCAGTTTGTGACTAGCGCTGCTTACCTACTAACCGTTTATTCTGACTACCTCTCATCTGCTGGGAAATACTTGCATTGTCCTGGCGGATCAGTTTCTCCATACGAGCTTCTTGCGTTGGCAAAATCCCAGGCAAGCACATCATGATTGCCTTCAATCCTCCTGTAGTTGTGTGGTTTCTCCCTGTCTCTCCATGAATACACGCATAAGATGTTCAACACTTTCTGTTAGCGAGGTCTTTCTTGTGGTACACTCCTTTGCTTTGTTTCTCACAAGCATGTAACTTTCAGGTGGACTACATCCTCGGTGATAACCCAAGGGCTACAAGCTACATGGTGGGATATGGCAATAACTATCCACGCCAAGTGCACCATAGGGGCTCATCCATCGTCTCTATTAAGGAGAACCCAACATTTGTCAGTTGCAGAGGAGGCTATGCGACCTGGTTCAGCAGGAAGGCAAGTGACCCTAACCTCCTGGATGGTGCCATTGTTGGTGGCCCAGATGCCTACGATGATTTTGCTGATGAAAGAGACAACTATGAGCAAACTGAGCCTGCTACATACAATAATGCACCACTTATTGGTGTATTATCTCGCTTGCACAGTGGCAGTGGTGGATACAATCAGCTTCTTCCGGGTAACATTATCTTCTCCTGTAAACTGTGTGGTCAAGTTCATGTTGAATATCCTCTGAAATTGTCTTTGCAGCCTTTTGGTGCATGTCCTGATTTGGAAACCCCCTAATTCCTTCGTCACCTTTCCAGCAATTACTCTTCTGCTTGTAGAACTTGAAAGCGATTGCGATCCTCCTATCGATGTGGTTCGCACGGTCTCAGTGATCGTAACTCTTTTATCCATGGCCACTACCAGCACCACAACTGGTATTATCATATGGCCAGCGTCAGTCTGACATTAGATCCTTTGAATTGCAATTCATCTGAAATTTCAATTCAAAATAACACTATAGATCCATGCCCATGTAATTTGGCTTGTGAGGAAGAGGCTGATTCCTTGGTCCCAAAGGCAAAAGCCTGTGCTTTCCTTTGAGAGACAAAAGCCGTTGCTTACATTTGAGTGTCACTAGGTCACAGGACCAGATATAACAACGCCTTCGAACGACATTCCTTCTGCCATTTAGATTCCACAGGGTTGTCATATTAATCAGATAACCTTTGTCGTAGGTTAACATTAAAGATTAAGAGATACAACAGAAAGCTTGAAATTTAAAAACTTGTTTCTGCATCCTATGCCTGTTCAATTAGTTATGTATCTAAGTTGATGCAAAGATCTGAGCCCGACTATATGTTTTCTGCAGTAATGCTTCCGACTCCTGTAGCACCAACTCCAAAGCTGCCATCTCCTGCACCAGTAGTTTCCACGCCACCTACATCGATGCCACATCAAAGGAGATCTCCTTCCTCTCGTAAGCTCTCTCTGTCTCTTCTGCGTCGTTCACTGTTTTCTTTCCCATCCTTAGAGCATACTCAACGCTGAAGCATATTTTCTTAAAGTTTATCCGTCGATTGCAGATGCGAGCTACTCTCCGATATCTGTATCTCAGCAGGCAAGTGCATCCTGGAACTTCAAGGGTAGAACCTACTACAGGTACTCCACAATTGTGACAAACAAATCAGACAAGACAGTGAAGGACCTGAAGCTTGCAATATGGAAGCTGTATGGCCCTCTGTGGGGCTTATCCAAGTATGGAAATGAATACTATTTTCCTACATGGATCACCGCATTGCCGGCTGGCAAGAGCCTTGAGTTTGTCTATATCCATGCTGCTGATCCTGCCGAAATTTCTGTTTCGGGCTACACTCTAGCCTAAAGTCTCTGCCTTCAGAACAACAACCATCATCAGGACCTTTTTTTCTCCTTTTGGTCTCAGTTCGGCTTTGTCTTTCTTTGTTTATGTATGTAAGGATGTGCAGTGTATACTGTAAGCATAGTGCAGGCAGAATATCTGGTATCTTGGTGGGAGGGATGAAGTTTAGATAGATATCCAGTGACTTCAGGGGATAAGAATAAAAATGAAGGGTTGGGGGAGAAAGGAGTGAAGAGACTTGAAGTGTGCTCATCCTCTTTCTCCTCCCCTCATTTTTTTGTGTGCCTTCTTTCTCCTCATTTGTTTAGTGTGGGAGAGAAAGAGGGAGATGGAGAGAGATTTGGAGGGCAAAGGGGCCTCTCCAAAATGTGGGGTGTGTTTGTGTTGAGTCTTTGAATCATGCCTACCAGGAAAGGTGGGCTTGCGTGTATGTTGGCAGCCACTTCTGCCTCTTGAGTTTTTTTTTTTTTTTTTCCTTTCTCTACATAGAAAAGATGGTTATCAATGCAATAGTTTCTGTTTCTGTAATTTTGCTTTTTACCCATTGTTGGTGGTCTCTTTCTCCAAATATTTCTACACTGTTTGCATCAGCTAATGACATTTTGATGCTGGGAACAAGGGTTGCAACATGCATCACCAGTCACCTTACTCTTTAGTGATTCTTGTAGTTGACGCGTCGGAAACACAAAATGTAGACATTTGAGCCAGTTAAGGCATAGCTTCTGCCTTTCCATTTGAGTTTTAATTTGAAATGGACGATCTATTGCTCATTACCGCCTTCATTGTTATACGGATATTCAGAACAGGACATTCATTTATTGTTATACGAACGAACAATCAGAACTAGACATTTCAGTTTGCAAAGGACTGGATCTGGGCCTTCTTGGGGCTTCCTTGAAACTGGTTTGGTTACACCTCCTCCATTTTAGGTTGTACATTTACAGCTTTCTCCGAGGGATCTGTGAAGAGCAGGTAAGGTGGATGGGACGAATGTTCAAACTGAAGATCCTGACTCAAGCTGCTTGAGATACTCAGGCTAGATGGTCGGCGCTTACCCACATCGTAAAAAATAATAAATTAGAACATGGTGTACGACATGAACAAATAGAAGATATTGCATGGTACATTTTGCAATACAAATTTTTTAACTTTGTAGAAAATTTGTTGGTTTATGTCACTAATGCAAGCTGGATCTGGGCTTTGTCTTGGTTGCTCAAATGAAGAAGTCATGCAGTCATTTTCTTTTTATATGCAAACTTCCGCAGATAACTGAGTGCTTGGCTGTGGTAAACATTCTAGTGCGAAAGAAGTCACGTTCTTTTCTCCTCTGTCGATCGTACACTCATCTGTCGATCATCCACTCTTGTATGTTGTTCAATAGGTCTGATGTAGTCAGAGCAGATCATCTGTACCACGGTTCAGGTGATTATCTCCCCGTTTTGGCAAAGAGGTTTCGCCCAAGTTGAACGCCTACAGATTCACCTCATAAAAATGATTATACTTGAGATTTGAAGCATGTTCTCCTAAACAACAGCCAAGGACGTCCCCACTATGCCAGCCCCTTTGGTCTCTGTACACTGTGGGAGTAAGGCTGGGCGTCGGGCAGCCCCGGCCTGACCCGGGAAAATCCCGGCCCGGCGGTGGCCCTGTCGGCCCGACTACGGGCTCCATTCCCGTCTCCCTCCCCCTTACCCCCTTCCAGTCTCTCTCCCCTTTCCCCCCTTCCCGTCTCCCTCCCCCTTAGCCCCTTCTGGTCTCCCTCCCCCTTCCCCCAGGCTTGTATGCAGAAGCTCCACGAACTCGTCACGGCCCCCCCGCACCCGTACGGTGATGGACAACTCGTTCCACTTGAAGGCTGCGTGCAGCGGCTTCTGCACGCCGCTGCGTCCCCTCTTGAACGGCGACCTGACACATGCCGAGCTTCCGATGCACAGCTCCTCCACGATGTCCCCCGTCTCCGTCTGCACTCTGCAACATCTCCCTCCTCCTCTCCCTCTCAGTCTCCACTCTCCCTCCTGACCCTTCCGGTCTCCCTTTCTCAGTGGCGGAGCCAGAAAAATTGGCTGGCGTGGGCTGGACAGTGAGATGGAGGAAGAAGAAATGGCTGGCATAGGCAGAACAGTGAGAGGGAGCTCTTAAAAATATTTGGGCTGGCGTGGGCAGGCGCCCGCACCTGCCCCACGCTGGCTCCGCCACTGCCCTCTCCCTCCCTCTCCCGTCCTCCGCTCCCCCTCTCCCTCTCCCTGTCCGCTCCCCCTCTCCCTTCCCGTCTCCCTCTCTACTCTCCCTGCTCCTCTCCCCCTCCTTCCTCCTCTTCTCCCTTCCGGTCTTCCTCTCAGTCTCCACTCTCCATTCCTGTCTCCCTCCTCCTCTCCCTCTCAGCTCCCTCCTCGCAGGCGGGCCGGTACCCGGCCCAGCAATATTATCAAGCCGGCCCGGCTCGATACCCACCCCTATGTGGGAGGGTGGCTAAGGTGGGCATCGGGCCGGGCCGGGCCAGGTACCGGGCCGGGTACCGGGCCTGGCCACAAAAAATTAGGCCCGGCCCGGCCCGATGAAGTATAAAACCGGCCGAGCACTCTCTTTTCTTCATTTCTCGCCCTCATTTTCTCTCTCCTCGCGGGCGTTCCTTCCTCGTCTGGTGGTGGAGCTTTCACCTTTCATCTTCTTCAATGGGAAACGAACCAGAGAGAGAGAGTCGGTCTTCCCCTCCTCGCGTTAGGATCTCCCACCATCACGGCCACCGATAGACCGATCAGCGCTTGCAGCTGCCGCGGCCTCTTCTGCTACTCTCGGGTTTCAGCACTGCCACCGTGAGGAAGACAACCTCCCAACCAGGTGCATCTTTTCTGGCTGCTGCTTTCTTTGCGACGGGGATGAACCGGCAGCAAGGAGGAGCGAGAGGAGGCCGCCTGCGTCTTCAATACTCTGTTATTCGTTCCCCACCCCAACAAATTGCCTCTTCTGCAACTCTCATGCTATTCCCCACTCTTGGAGCTCTCCAGCAACAGGAAGATTGAAGAAAATGTCTCTGCTGTCAGGTCCATAAAGGGGGGAAGGGGAAGGGGAAGGAGGAGGGAGAGGGGAAGGGGAAGGAGATGGGAAGGGGGCAGGGGAAGGAGGAGGGAGACGGGAAGGGGAAGGGGAAGGGGAAGGGGAAGGGGAAGGGGGAGGGAGACGAGAAGGGGGAAGGAGAGACTGGAAGGGGAAGGAGGAGGGAGACGGGAAGGGGAAGGGGGAGGGAAACGGGCCGACCGGGCCGTCGGCGTCGGGCCGGCTATTCAGCCCGGGCCCGGCCCGCTTCCACTGTCGGGCCGGCCTTTCGGGCCCGGGCCCGGCCCGGGTCGGGATTTTTCCGGCCCAAACTCGGCCCGTACCGGGAAATCCGAGCCCATTTCTTTCATCTCCAACTCTAAAAAACCATCCCAAAGTTCAATTCTAAAACCACTTTGACCCTGGTCTGGATTCACGAGTTGAATTATAAACTAATATTTAACAGAGTTTGAACTCCAAGATTAGTCAATTCTGTCATAAACTTTTGAACATATAAATTTAGAAAATATGACGTCTGTGGTCGTCGGAAATTTTGAAAGATGATGACATCAGCCAAAAGAAGGCTCCAAACTTATTTTTGTCAGTAAGATAAGGATAACTACCATGTGAGATAATTCATTTTTTCTTCTCTTCCTTCATTAATGTTTTTTACTAGTACTTAATGTACATATAACGGACAAAGAAAAGAGCAATGACTATCTTTATTGCGGATGACTATCTTTTCTAGACTGGCCAATCACAAGTAGCTTTCGTATTGGGTTCATCTTTTTGTAAAAGCAACCGTTATGATCTTTATAATCATAACAATGTAAATCCATTTAAAGATAAATTTCTTTTGTGCAGAACTAAAATTTGTAACATTTATCAATAAAAAAACAATTTTTTCTTTTTACTTATAATTTGTACTTTTTGTATTTGTTTTTACATTTTTAAGTATGAAAAATAAATGGCCTCAAGGGGAGTAGCGTAGTTAGTTCGATTCCCGTGGGCGCTATGCTCATGTGTCTTAAGGCAGTAGGACGCGACATCCAAGTTGAATGGTGCACCGTTTTATCACTGACACCGACGCAGTTCAGAACCCCGGAGGCAGGGAGAATGAGAGGGCCTTCGGGTTTCGCTTCGAGCGGTGGGATTGATCCTCTCGCTCACCCAAAAGTATGAAAAATACATGGCTTTGTAGGTTTAGTGCATTTGATTGAGACACTGGTCAGCAGGCCGCTGTCGCTGGTTCCAATCTTAAGACACATATACACTTTGACTCATGATAGGATCATGGATAGGAATGTGCAACGAGTCAAGCCAGTTCGGGCTCTGCTCGAACTCACACTTATAAGCTCGGGATCGAGCTTGACTCATTTATCAAACGAGTCCAGTTCGAGCTGGAGTTAAAACTCGAGTAATAAACCAGTTGAGTTCGAGTTACAGAAGCTCAACACTGTTTGTTTTTCATTTTTCTACTGCCTTTCTTATTTTATCCCCCCCACTCTTCTCTCACATTCTACATCCTTTTCTTCTTTTTCTTCCCAGCTCTCGCTAGGTTATATGAATTATTGTATTAATTAATTTTTTGATGTACCAATGAAATTTGAGTTGATACTCTTCACAAATAATAGTTGATACTCATTGCAAAGTATTGTCATTTTCTATGAAATATCATTGGCGTCGTAGTAGTGCAAATGTAGAAAATCTTTGATATGAGAAAATATTATTTTGAATACATAAATAAGATTTTATAACCCGGTTTGCGTTAATGGCTAGGTCAATCAATTCACGAATCCCGACCTTGGTCAAGCCCTTAAAGTAGGACAAACATTATCCATTTAACTTCGAGTTATTACACACACATATATCACATCTCTTAACCTTATTTTAAGATTTTTTGCCCCATAACACCAATAGATATTGGTTTGGATAAATATATTTTTAGATCACAGATTTTAAGAAATGCTAGAGGATTTATTTGGTGGTCGGCTAAATAAATTCATCGTTTTAAATCAAATCAAACTAAGAGCTTATCCCACGTATTATAATTTACATATTATAAGGTACAAACATTTTTATTTGATCGCTTAAAATTTTTAAGAACATATGTCAGCTCATATAATTATTTGGAAAAATATAATTAGTCGCTTGTAAAAAAAAAACAATGAACGGAACCATGGTCTCCTACCAATTAGTTTATTTTTTTTTGAAAATCTATATAAACATTTTAAAAAATTATTTTAATCTTGATTAAAATTTTGAAATTAATAATTGAGCTCCTTAATAAAAAAAATTGCTAGCCAACTCAAGCGTGCAGGACGGAGAGAGGGGAGTTACCGCAAGGCATTTAACTTCTGCTTTTGGCTACTAAGTGCTCCTCTTGGCCTAATGAGGCGGTGGGTCCCGAACGTTCAGAGAGCGAAGCGAGATGGAGAGGAGAGCTCGCTCGTCTTTTCCATCGCCGCCAGATTGATCATCGTCTGCTGACCCACGTGACGGTCCGTGCTGTCGATGGCCTCGTCTCCTTCCGGCGAAATGACGGCCGGCTCTCTTCGCCAGGCGCGAAAGCCATGGATATCTCTCGACCCCGCAACCATCCAAGCAGCAGGTACGCTGCGTTGCCTCCGGGCGGCAGCTACTGCATGACAGGGAGGCCCCGTAATGCAGATGTCGTCTGCAGAAAACACCAAATGGCTGGCTGTATTTCTCCTCGAACGGGCAAGGCGGGGAGAAAAAGCAGGTTCCCGATCGGCGGAAGACAGCTCCAGATAATGAATCTACGTAAGATGGAATTTCCATTTCCTCATCTCCACAAGCCGTATCTTCGTTCGGCTCACGGAAAGAAAAAGTAAAACAAGCCGGTGGAGGATAAAGACAGAGAGTTTGGATGGCACTAAAATATGATTCGCTTGCATTACTCGAAGGAAGGATCCTTTCGTTTCAAATCTTAAGATACGACCTCGAAAGAGTTCACTGAAATAGGATCTTATATTCAGTTGTAAAATTGACCACCCAGTTGTAAATGGATTAATAATCGAATCTCATTATTTGGCAAATTCAAGCAGACAGATTGGAAATCAGATGTATGATCACTTAGATATAAATTAGTCGCTTCTAGAATGGTTGGAACTTGGAAGGCCATCCCCTTTTCGACCGTTTATGCTTAAATAATTCGAATATTTCACCTGAATTCCTGGACGCTTTGGGATTCTCTGTTCTTGGAAGGAGAGCTTCCCCTTCTCACCACGTTTCAGGCATAGTATCTGGTTTATAATTTATCTAGGGACACTTTTGAACGATAGAAAGACTAACTTTACATTGACAAAATGCAAGGTAAGAAAGGATTTGAGTCGATAATCACCAGAATTTGAGGAGCTTGCAAGTTATTAAATCTTGCTGCACTTCTAAATAAGCTGCTCCAAGACTTGAAATTTGCATGTTTGGAACATCGCCAAGAGTCCTACAAGCTAGAAGAAGAACTATATTGAATGATTCCCAAGTTGCATCTCATACAAATACATTAATGTTAAACCACGAATCTAATTAATCAATCGTGAATGTCTCAGGCCCCTGTTTTCTGTGAGGGTGAGAAAATGGGGAGTTGATCTCTGGTTTCATTCTGTAGCTACTGCGCGATGACGATGATCATGGGGAGCAAGCAACGCTGCCGTTGACGTCGGCTAATAGATGCTACAAGAGTTTAATGGATATAATATGTCCAACAGAGCGCCTCCATGCACAAAACACACTTGTTACACGCAGAGAACACGAAAAGCCAAGCTGCTCTGTAAGTTGCTCAAAAAGCAGGGGGCAAAAGGAGGCTCATTAACGACACTTTCTCCCGCTCCTTCTTTCTACTTTGGCGCTTCCCTCTTCATTCTCTATAAAAAGCCCCTGAATCTTAAACGTGGCCTCGCTGTTCAGAGCGGAAAAGATGAGAAACTCCAGTTTCGAAAAGAATTTCAAAGGACGGGATGGAGCGGTTCCCCACGTAAAGGGAAAGGAAGCTCGCCGGAAACGGATGGAAATCCGGCGGCTGCGAGCGCAACGCCTTCATGACCCGCCGTTCAAAGCTCGGGGTGTCAATTATGAGTCCCTCCCGCGGACGGTGAAGATGGTCGCCTTCGACCATTTCGAGGAGAGGCCGAAACACGCCTCGGTTTCTGCCCTGACGGGGAGAAAGCGGCCGGCTGAAGAAGAAGGGCGAGGAAGGCGAATAGGCTATCGACTCAAGGCCACGAAAGAAGAAGATGAGGAGGAGGATGAGCCTGACTTCTTCTGTAGCAGAAGGGGAAGGCCTCGCTCTCTCTCTCTCACATGCTTGTGCGAGAAACTGTGCAGGCTTTCGAAGCCGACCTCCAATCTGTCGCTGACAGAGGAGGAGGATGACACCCCTAAAAGCCTGGTCGCAGACTCGATTTCTTGTTGTAGTGACGAACTTCGTGGCCACTTTGAGCAAGGTAGACGGGAGGAGGACGAGAAGAAGAAGAAGATGTATGAGACGTTGTTTGGTAGAGATGAATGCCTGCCGCCTTCGGAGGATGAAGACAACGTCGGCGGCTGCAGAAATGGCTCGCAGCAGAGCAGACGGGTGGAAGCAGGGAGAGAGTGGTGCAACGACCTAACTATCGGCGCCGGCGAGAAGTTTCTGATGGCGGAGGTGGGGATGGCGTTCGACGCGGCGAGGACTGGCGAGAAGGGATCGGAGGCTCCTCACGGGTCGGTGGCGGTGTGCGGGAGGAGGAGGGAGATGGAGGACACGGTGGCGGAGGTGCCTCGGTTCTTTTCGGACGGGCCGGCGAGGTTCGACTTCTTCGCGGTGTACGACGGCCATGGCGGGCCGCAGGTGGCGGGATTCTGTCGGGATATGATGCACAGGGTGCTGGCGGAGGAGATGGAGGGACGGGACTCGTGGGAGCTGGCGGGAAACCACGAGGAAGGGTGGGGCAGGGTGATGAGGTCGTGCTTCAGCAGGGTCGACGCCGAGGTCGGGCGGATGGTCGCCCCAGCCGACGTCCGTGTTGTCGGCATGCCTTCGGGATCGACGGCGCTGGTGGCGCTGGTGGGCGAGCACCACATTATCGTGGCCAACTGCGGTGACTCCAGAGCTGTTCTCGCTCGTGCCGCCAGCGCCGTCCCCCTCTCCTTCGACCACAAGGTATATATCTCCCTCTCCCTCTCTGGTTATGCTGTTTCTCGGAGTTGCGCTGTTGTACTCCGGCTTTTCGAGTATTTGGTCTTGGTGTTGGTGTACTCCGATCTTGTAGCTCCTAACTCTTTGTTGGTAGTGCTAGAAATGTTGAAATCATGTTCTCTCTCTCTGTCTCTAAGGTTTGAACTTCAAAGTAAATCTTTGTGGCCTGCTTGCTGAATCTTGAGTCTTCAAAATGAAACCAGTCTTGGAACAATTTTATTGTAAGATATCAAGTTATTTTTGTTCTGATATTTTGCTTTGATTTATAAGCTACGGTTTGATAGACCCTTTACTATTGTCACAGCAGATGACCAATGAAACCAACTGTTAGAAGCGAGCTACGTATTGGTTTCTTATTTTTACTTGAATCGAACTTTGTCCCAGTTTAATGTTTTGCTTCTGTAGTGAATCATCGTCCTCATCCTCCTTGTTTCAACGTCCTTTCATTCCTTTCACTTTAAAAAGCTTGCCTCTGCCGTTTGTCGTCGGTTGGGAGGGAGAAAAAGGCAAAGCAGTTATTTGGCCCCTTAGTATTGACGTCACTTCAGGTGTAGGTTCCATCGGTAGTATTGAGATGACTTGTGTTCTAGCTGCGAGTCGAGTGTTAATTGTCCGATCTTTTACACAGTTAAAGAGAGAACTTGGTCTGCTTTCTTTGTCCGTGAATTAATTCTCAAGGTCGGGGATACATCAAATGGTTCCATTCGCACAGGCTCCCTTTGAGAATCACAAATATGAACTCCCCACTTCAAAGTGTTTCTGCAGACAAGCCTTGGGCAATTCTTTGTACCACAGATGAGAGAGAGAGAGAGAGTACAAGTACGCAGATGAGCGTGTGATCGTTGAAAATAGATTCTCTATTTTTATTGTTCACTATACATTCGATAAAGTTCATTGGATGTGAAGAAAGATTTCAACTGCATTTTCGTTTTTTTTTTTTCCTTTTGACGTGCATGCAGCCGGAGAGACCAGATGAGATGGAAAGAGTGGAGGCGGTCGGGGGAAAGATCATCAATTGTGACGGGTACAGAGTTCTGGGAGTGTTGGCAACCTCTAGATCCATAGGTACTCTGGCATTTGGCTTTGGATGGATTTTTCTTGCTGCCATCTTGCCTTCGCTGACGATAAATTTTGCAGGAGATGGCTACCTAAAGCCATACGTGATATCGGTGCCGGAGGTGACGGTCACCAACCGGACGGCGAAGGACGAGTTCTTGGTGTTGGCGAGCGACGGACTGTGGGACGTAATGTCGAACGAATTGGTGTGCAGAGTTGCTCGGAGGTGTCTGTCCGGCGCTGCTAAGAAGAGGCTGCCGACGGCGGAACCGTTGGCAGGGAGGACCAAGTCGGCACTGGCCGCGGCGACGCTGGCAGAATTAGCCCTCAACAGAGGGAGCTACGACAACATAAGCGTTGTGGTGGTGGATCTGAAGCTCTCCACCAAGCGGTCGAGAGCTTAGCCACTGGAGCCATGTGATCCAAGTGCACTTCTTTGCGTCCATTTCCTGCAAAATCTCAACGCGGCCATTTTGTCCCTTAGTATCTGGGTTGGACCAGCCATTTCTTGCTTGCGTCCCTTTCTCTGGCATGTTTGGCAGGGAGAAGAGAAGATCCGCCTTCTCTACTCAAACTTAATCCTCCAAAAAGAGTAGCGATGGAATCGAACAGGCTTCCCGACCAGCTAGGCTTCCTAAGGCGAAAGAGAGAGAGATGCAATTTAAGGGAGAGAGAAATATGCATAATCAAGAAGACACATGCATAATTTAGAAGACACTTGGCCAACGATCAACTAAGGGAACGAAGCCAAAGCAAGAGAAAGAAGAGAGAGAGAGAGAGGAGAAGTGCTGCCAAAGCCAACACAGGCAACGGAAACGAGCACCCAAAGCCCGCATAAGCGAAGGGTATTACCTCAAATACAAAAAGAGGAGGCCATCAAGCCAAGCAGGCAAGGTTACCTGACAGATCCACCAACGGGCGAAGCCAAGCAAGGGAGGGAGGGAAGACCGAGCCGGGCGGTTGGGATCGGAACAAAGGCGTTAGAAGCTCGATCAAAAAGTCCTGTGCTTTCAACCTGGCCAGAAGGAAGCTGCACCTGGTAGACAAAGTTGCCGACACCTTTAAGCCAAATCTGCTTCAACTTTAAGAAAGAGAATGATGACGTTCTTTTGTTTTTTCTTTTTCCTTTTTTTTATCCACTTCATAGGAAAACGGTTTTGTAGAAAAGTATGAGATCTAGGAATTACAAATGTCCTTAACGATCGTCATCATCTTTTCATCTTCCACTTACATTCATGTTTATTGCAGGAAACCTTTCATTTTCATTTGACCACTCTTAGACGTAGGATTAGAGGTTAAGGACACTCTATGAGTATATCCTGTATCTGCTTACAGATTTGGGAGAAAGTCTGCGTGGGGGCTAAGCCCTTTTCCTTTTACACAAAACCAAAATGAGGAGAATGTACATCAAAAAATGAGGATCGACAAAAAGCGGATCCTAACTCAATCCCTTGGTTCCAATCTCCTACAAAGTTTAGTTTAGACTATGGAAAACAAAAAATGGTAAATGCACCACTTGTGGCCGGCTGGTCAGCCTTTGACAACAGCGAACTGATGTGCAGCAGCTTGTTTCGTTGGATGGTGACATCTGTGTGAGTGTGCTGTTGTGCAGAAACCGAGTGACCGACTCTATCCAGATGCCGTCGTTGATAAGAAGTATGGTAACGACTAGCAATAATTTATGGAACAGTAAGGTTGAATTTTGGAACAGGTTCACAAAGCACTTAAACCACTCACTTGACAAGCAGCAGGCATTGCTTTCACATCACATTGGTACCCCTTTATGCAACTTTAATCAGAATCCAATGGCGAGGTGAAGGCTGCACTGCTATCTAGGTTTGGAGCCAACATATGTCAACTCTACCCTACGAGTAACGTAGAGCTCCGAAGTTGCTGTCCAAGATAGAAATGGACAGAACTCCATGACAGTTTGATGAAGAGATTACTCAAATTTTATGTTCCTGACATAAGCCCATTATGAGAGTCTTTGCTCTAGTTAAAAGAGCTAAGTGGGATTTGTAAGATCATTTGGTGGGCCGGCATATGTTTATGAAGAATTTCAGACATTATGGCTATCTTAATGCAAATATCTGCTTAAGTGATTGCGTTTTAGGATATTACGTCATTTTATATGGTATGGGGTAATTTTGAAATGTATAGATACCAGTACGAAATTATGGACTCTTTGATGGGTGGAATCCGTAATTGTCCTCATTATAAAATGGTAGTGGTCCCCGGGGTCGTGCAATGGTTGCCTGAAACGTTGGTTTCTAGGGTTTTCCTCTTCTCCATCTGAGAGAGACCTCAAGTGCGCCGCAAAGACCTTGGAAGATCCTACCCCGCGATCTACCGTCCAGTTCTTCAGATGGATTCAGGTACGCTTCCGCTTTAAGTTTAAGATCTTGTTTAATTCAATAATTTAGCATGAGCATGATCCTGTGTTTAGGGCATATGTTTGGTTTTGTGTATGCATCATGGGGAGAAATCCCAACAATTGGTATCAGAGCCCATGCTTATTGTTGAATCGTTGAGTTTTTGATGATTTTGTGCATCGTTCTTTCCGTTCGGATGTTCCCCGTTTGGTTGTTCGACTGCAAGGTTTTCAAAAAAAAAAAAAATTGGAAAGGGGCGACGGCCTCCATCGCGTGGGCGATGGAGGCCATCGGCTTCCGTGCGGCCAACTGAGGAAGAGATAGGGACGACGGAGGAGCACCGGTTGGCGGTAAAGACAGCGGCCGGGCCGACCGTTATGGCGGCACAGCGGGCTGCGACCGCCGGTTCGGGCAACGGCCGGCGCCCACCCACCTCTGTCACGCCCCTTTCTGTTTCTGAAGGAACAACAAAGGGGCAGATCTGAAAACGGACAAGAATACCGACGGATTCCGGCCGTTGGGCAGGTGTCGGCCGCCATTAGGCGACGGCCGGACCTCCGCACCTACGGGCGGCACCCGTCGGCAGCCACCCACGCTATTGGGTGGCCTGCCGGCGGCTTCTGGCCGCCGTTGCAGCCGCCCAAGGTCAAGAAAGGGGCAGATGCGCATAAGGAAGGAAAACCGGCCGATTCCGGCCGGTTTTCGGTGGACGACGGCCGGCCATCGCGGCGGGCGACGGCCGGCCGTCCTGGCGACACCCGCCGGCGGCCACCCACGGAGTTGGGTGGCCTGCCGGTGGTGTTCACGCTGCCGTTTTCTGCCGCCCATTCCAGCAGAAGAAGGCAATGCTTCTAACCTGATCACCTCCCCCCAAACTCAATATCCTCAAAGAAATGAGCATTTTCCGTTTCAGTTGATTTTTGAACCGATTCGGGCATTTTCAGACCGGTTCACTTTATATTTAGACCGATTCAGGGCTTCTTTGACCGGTTTATTGAGTTTTAGAACCGTTGTTAGCCATTTTTTAACCGGTTCAGTGGATTTTGGAACCGATACGGTCTATTTTTTAACAGGTTTGTCCAATTTTTAGACTGGTTCAGCCCGTTTAGGGCTATGTGGGTGTTTTAGTTGTGGTTTAAGACCGATACGGGCCATTTTAAGGCCGATTCAGTGGTTCTTGACCCACTTAAACACAATTGTGGTACCGGTTCATAATATTTTGGACTCTTTTGGGCCTATTTCATTAAACCATTTGGTTTCAGGTTTAATGTAAGACAAATTTGTATGTAATTTGGTTTATGCATCAGGTTTTGGATTCATGTTAGACAATTTTGTATGTGTCACATCATTGAATCATTTGGTTTTAGATTCAATGAATGGCAAATTTGTAGATAAATTTTAATTCATGCATCATGTTTTGCATGTTATTAATTATGGTGTACTTTAGATGAATGTTTGGATTATGAATTTGATCTTTGGCCATGTCTATTATTCGAAATGAGTAAGTTTGTACCTATATGTCGCCAAAGTGACCTCTATTGTACGAATTTGCCTGTTTTGAACATTAGATGTTAGTATACTTAATCCATGCGGGCAGTGATCAGCCCAAAGGAGGATTGTTGCTTGGTCAGGTTTAAGTATACAGGGCAATGAATATGTGATAATTTCTTAGGTTTTCATGTGGATAATGAGTCAATCCAAAGATGGGCTCGTTGTTTGACAGGGTTAATTATCTATATTCATTGTTGACCAAGAATACCACTTGCAGTTAGTATTTCAATCCAAAGATTAGATATTAACCTTGCACCGGTACCTTGTGATGGGTTTTGGGCCATTGTGTTAAATTCATTTATATTTGTTGTTTCATCTTTGTACATGTATTGATTGTGAGCATGCTTTGGTTTGTTCTTTGTATAGTGAGTTCTGCTTATATGATATCTGCAAATTTGAGTACTATTTCTGAGTTAAATGATTCGATTTTTGAAAGTAAGAAAAGAAAGACTATTAAGAAAGTTGCAGTTGACCGGTCATCCATTAAGAAACAAAAGAAGCATAAGGAAGGCCGATTAGGCTGCTTCTTTTGTAAGGGTGAAGGTCATGTGAAGAAGGATTGTGCTAAGTTTCACGCATGGCGTGAAAAGAAAAATACAGTTCTCGCTTTGGTTTGTTCTGAGGTTAATTTAACTTCAGTACCTAGACACACTTGGTGGGTAGATTCGGGTGCTACTACTCATATAAGTGTTTCTGTGCAAGGTTGCCTAAATTGTCGAACACCAAATGATGCTGAAAGATTCATCTATGTGGGCGATGACAAGAAGGCGAAAGTTGAAGCTATAGCAGATTTTCGGTTATTGCTAAAGACTGGTTGTTATTTGAATTTGACAGAAACTTATGTTGTACTGTCTTTTAGACGGAATTTGGTTTCTATTTCCTCGTTGGACAAATTTAGTTATTATTGTTCATTTGGAGGAAGTAGATTTAAGTTGTTTCTGCACTCAAATTTGAATTCCACTAGTTCATTGTCTAGTAGCGATAATCTCTATTTGCTTGATATGGTTGCTTCATATCATGAAACCTTGCATGTTATGTCTAGTGGTACTGAAAGAAAATTAGCCAATGAGAGTTCTATAATGTTATGACATAGGCGCTTAGGTATCTCTGAAAAGAGAATAAAAGGCTTATGTCGAAAGGAATTCTTGAATCCCTTGATTTTGCAGACTTTAACGTTTGCATGGAATGTATAAAGGGAATATGAACAAACATTAAAGGGTTATAATAATCCATCCAGTAAGTCTTTCTTTGAAACGGAAAATGCCCATTTCTTTGAGGATATTGAGTTTGGGGGGAGGTGATTAGGTTAGAAGCATTGCCTTCGAAGAGGGACCTGAGTCCACTCTATTCAGAAGAAGGCAATGATGTTGATCTCCATACTGAAGAACAAACTCAACAACCTCAAGAAAATCAAGTAGAGGTGTCACTGAGGAGATCCACTAGAGAGAGGAGAAATACAATTTCAAATGATTTTGTCTATCTCCAAGAACATGATGTTGATATGGGCTTAATGGAGGATGATCCTGTCAACCTCCAGTAAGCAATAAAGAGTTCTAAATCTCTTGAGTTGATAGATGTCATAAATGAAGAATTAAAGTCTATGATGGATAATGACGTATGGGAAGTTGTTCCCTTGCCTGAAGATGTGAAACCCATTGGTTGTAAATGAATATTTAAAACCAAGAGGGATTCGTTAGGAAACATCGAAAGACATATGGCACGTCTTGTTGCAAAGGGCTTTACTCAAAAGGAAGGCATTAATTATACAGAGACTTTCTCTCCAGTTTTGTTGAAAGACTCTTTCAGGACTATAATGGTACTTGTAGCTCATTTTGACTTAGAGTTGCATCAGATGGATGTTAAGACAACGTTTCTAATGGAGACATTGATGAAACGATATATATGGTGCAACCAGAAAACTTTGCTTCAGGGGATGCAAAGAAAATGGTCTGCAAACTCAAGAAATCCATCTATGGGCTAAAGCAAGATTCCAGTCAATGGTATTACAAATTTCATCAAGTTATAGTTTCATTTGGTGTTGAAACTAATATGGTTGATGAATGTGTATACTAAAAGTTCAGTGGGGGCAAATTTATCTTTCTGGTTTTATATGTCAATGATATATTGCTGGCAAGTAATGATGTGAGTGTATTGCATGAAACTAAGAAATTTTGTCAACAAAGTTTGACATGAAGGATCTTGGTTGTGCATCTTTTGTATTGGGGATCCAAATATTTTGAGATCGTTCTCGGGGTATTCTGGATTATCACAAAAGGCCTACATTAATAAGGTGCTTCAGCGAGAAAAGTTATAAACCAGGAGATACTCCAGTTACTAAAGGAGACAAGTCTAGTCTCAAACAGTGCCCCAAAAGTGAAATCGAATCTAAGGAAATGGAAAGGATTCCCTATTCGTCTGTTGTGGGAATTCTCATGTATACTCAGGTTTGTACTCGTCTGGATATTGCATTTATCGTTGTATTGTTAGGCAGATACTTAAATGATCCTGGTATGGATCATTTGAAAGCAGCCAAAACAGTTTTGAGGTACTTACAAAGAACATAAGATTTTATGCTCACATACAGGAAGTCAGACCAGTGGGAGATCATTGGGTATTCAAATTCTGACTT
>JAANDH010000599.1:0-112433 GCA_011799765.1 Nymphaea thermarum | reverse complement strand
AATGGTGTAGAAAGACCACTAAGGTTATTGTGTGACAATAATTCAGCAATCATGTACTCTAATAACAGCCGTTTGTCAAAGTCGAAGCACCTCGACATTAAGTTTTGGGCTGTTAAAGAGAGGATACAGAATGGTCAAGTGTCTAGAGCATATTGGTACAGACTCCATTATTGCGGATCCGCTTACTAAGGATTTAACACATAAGGTCTTTCACGAACATGTTGTTCATATGGGGGTGTTATTCTTGGATGATGTGCAGGTTTAGTGGGAGTTTGTATTTTGTTTGCTTTTATGTATGGACACATATTCAGTTTTCTGCAGAATAAAGTTTAAAGTTTTTTTGTTTCATTCTGTGTTTATGTGGTTATGTTTTGATCTTCATAAGGTTTTAATGTTGGACCAGTTGAGAATAGGTATGTTGTAATCACATTACATGTAATTCTCATGCTATACATCCATATCAGATCTATGTCATTGATTATGTTAACATTTGTGATCATTGAAGGTTTAGCTAATTTTATTATAGCGAAAACCGCTTTGGTTTTGTGTTGATATGGTCATGGACGAGATTGGTGAAAATGACGTTTAATAAGATAGCAATTATGAGTTCCTAAGGTTTTGTGTAATGTCTGAATATATAAAGACATATTTGGCCCAAGTGGGAGATTGTAAGATCATTTGGTGGGCCGGCATATGTCTATGAAGAATTTCAGACATTATGACTATCTTAATGCAAATATCCGCTTAAGTGATTGCGTTTTGAGATATTACGTCATTTTAGATGGTATGGGGTAATTTTAAAATGTATAGATACCAGTACGGAATTATGGACTCTTTGATGGGTGGAATCCGTAATTGTCCTCATTATAAATGGTAGTGGTCCCCGGGGTCGTGCAATGGTTGCCTGAAACGTTGGTTTCTAGGGTTTTCCTCTTCTCCATCTGAGAGAGACCTCAAGTGCGCCGCAAAGACCTTGGAAGATCCTACCCCGCGATCTACCGTCCAGTTCTTCAGATGGATTCAGGTACGCTTCCGCTTTAAGTTTAAGATCTTGTTTAATTCAATGATTTAGCATGAGCATGATCCTGTGTTTAGGGCATATGTTTGGTTTTGTGTATGCATCATGGGGAGAAATACCAACAGGATTAGACTGAAAATATGATTGAGTGGTGCTTAGTAGCTCAGTTGCAGAAGAACAAGGAAAGAAAAAGGAAAAGTTGGATTCTTGAAATACTCCTACTTTAAGCAATAAACTAGAGGTATCCAACCAGACTCCCAAAATAACAGAAGACCACGTTTGGTTGTCAAGTGATAGATTCTGTTTTGAAGCACCAACAATCACAAAATTTTAATCATAATCCTATTATAAGCAAAACCTACAAACAGATTATTAGAATCTGGGATACGGATCCATGTGGATAAGACCACAATCCAGACATCATGCTGCAACAGTGAATTATTGTACAAAACCGTAGCTATGCTTGTATACATGTATACAAGGATTCCCGAGCTTCCATGATTCCTATATCCTCAGCGCCTTGTGTACACAAGTACAAAGGACCCGAACCTTCTCTGGCTGTCAAAAGATTGGTAGTTGTTACTGCAATCTGACCAAGAAACAAGGCTACGATACAAAGCACCCGCAACATGTTGCTCAATGAAATGCTGCGCATATGCGTAGCTGTTCAGCTTGACCATTCAAAAGTAGCTCTTCTGTACACGCACTCAGATGAAGAAACGCTCAAGATACAGAAGCACAAGGAGAACTAGCACAGTGGTTGTTGCTGCCACTACTGGCAAACCAGGAAGACTTGTCTTGGATAACAATGGTACATAATAACTCAACTTTAACAAAAAGGACCCCAAACCCTTGAGAAACGAACATCAGGAGTGGAGAAGCTGCTAAAAGTGACTCACAGACTTATAATCATCAACTTACTTCGTTGATAACTCCTTTGGCAAGAGAATCTCTTTATCACATTGCGAGAGGTTAGATAGACAGGATGCTTGTAAGTTGTAACTGCAGCAACTCCTCCCTGCCGTATTTAATTCTCTCATCTGTTCAACATTATCAAAGCTCAAGAATATTGCCGACTTTTCAAGGACCAAAAATATATCAAAAAAAATCTGAAATGGTCGTTTACCTCTCCATGTCTCTTTCTGGCTTTTCTCTTTGAACTTTGATCTATGCTTCATTTTAGCAGAAAACGTAGGAGGACACAAAGCTCCAGACTTTTGCTTCAAACCATTATTTTGCTCTTCCGATAACTTGTCGATGGCTTCATGTCTTACAGTTATCCGTGGATGGAATTTACAAAACTGAGAAATACCTTCCACCGTTAAAAGCCAACATCCACTTAAATCTAGTACATGCAACGTTGGTGGTGGTACGAAAGAAAGAAGTCCTACATCTGTCAACACTGCATTTCGGATACTTAGAACCTTCAGTTTGTCTGCAGGTGATGCACTATGGAGAGAAACATCTGAGAGGAAATCACTGTCGAGGGATAGACACCTCAATTGCTTCAAGTTGGAAAGGGGTTCTAAAGCCAAGTCTCTAATTTGGGTACACCCCAAATCCAAATTTTCCAAGTGTTCAAGATCTTGAACAGCTGTTAATGAGAAATTGACATGGTCGCCCTGGTGTATAAGTCCTGAAATGTCAGTTTGAAAGATTAATTAATTAGATGTTCCTGTGAATTGGAGACCGAAAGCAAAGTTCACTTGATAATAGAGTTCATCTAGAGTGGATCATTCGAATCTTCTTAAATCACATTTTCCAGGCAGCCAACATAAACCGCTAACTCAAGTTGCCCATCCATCCACACACAGGAGCAGCATCATGTGCATTGATGTCTCCCTCCCTCGGTCACCCCTCCTCCCTCCAACACACACGCATGTCAATGCAAAAAAAGAAATCACAATAATACTAAAAACTAAAAAATAAAAAGAAAGATGTAGGAGAAATAAAGAAGAAGAAAAAAGAAAGGTGTAGGAGAAATAAAGAAGAAGAAAATCATTCAAGTACTAACCAGCAAAAATTTTTGAATTTCATATTAAGACATCAAGTAACTCAAACTTTAGAAAATAATACCTTTGATGCTTGTGTTGCTCAAGTTGACCATGCGGAGAGCAGGCATCATGCCAAGATAATAAAGAACTGCATCATCAATGCATGTCCGTGACAATGATAAGGTTTCCAGTTTAGGGACAGCCCCTGCTAAAGCAGCAACACCTACAGTGGTGACTCTAGTATTACCAAGATTGAGATTTCTTAAATTTGCTCCAATTGCAGCAACGGGGTCAATCATGGCATCAGACATATTACCAGAACTCAGATCCAAATATGTCAATTTTGACATCTTGTTCAAGAAGCAAAAATCATGAAAAGAAGAACAGGATACGTCCAAGAAGTAAAGGTGCTCTGTGTCCAAGCAGGAGAAATTTTCAAGTGGGTTATTGAACATAGAGCCTGCAAATATTAATCTTGATAAAGGTACTTTGGCTTTATAACCATCAAACATGGAATCAACGGTACAGTTGCTCAAGTTCAAGCATTTGAGAGATGATAGACATGGCAGTACGGTAACTTTTGTCCATGCTAAGTTAATGAAACTCAAGCTGGGAAAGCCTTTCAGATTGGCAGCTCCTTTGTTGGATATTTCGCTTCCCCATAGATCAAGGTGTTCCAGCTTTGTCAAACCCTAAATGACAACACAATTGTTAGAGTTGGATCTCAAGTGTTAGAGTGGGATCTCACTCTCTCTCTCTCTGCAGCACACATGCTGGCATGCCCATGCAAGCATATTCACACATAAGGGAATGGATAGAAATCAGTCATGAACAACATAAACCTTATACAGAACAAAATGCTGCTCAAGACACCACGTATTGAAGGTAGTGGAACTAACAAGGAATGATAAACGGCCTCAAGGCATGCCAAGTTCATGATATCATGATAATTATAGTCATAGAAGCAAATCCAGAATATCTACAGCCAAGCCAAGATGGTGATCACATATTTGACATTAAGCCGGAATGAATAAGTAGGCTATGTCATGATTACAAGTACTTACCATTCTGAAGACGAAACATAATACATACACATGCAGCTGCACGGCTACATCTACTATATGGTTTTCAGAAAAGGTAATTCTACTACTTCTATTGTCACCAGTACCTTACCGAACTCCATTGTAAAACAATAGAAAAATTAGTCAGAGAATACAGAGACAAAGAGATATCAAAATAAATCTCCGTTTCAAAATCTGAAAGTTCTACAAAGGATAAAAAAGAAGGCGCTAGCAGGACAAAATATTATGCACCATGTTCAAGGGGTAACAAAAGGATGAAAGATGCACCTGTAAAGAACCAAGCGATGCATCAGTAATCGGCAAACCACCTAAGTCCAGAAATGTAAGGTTGACAAGAGAAGAGAGACATGTGATTCCAGCTGCAGTTACGGCAGTTTCTGAGAGGCTTAATTTTCTCAAGTCTTGTACATATTTTAGATGTTGCATTCCATCATTGCTAATCTTTGTGCATCTAGACAGGTTCAGCTCTCTTAGGCAGGTCATACCTAAAAACAAGCAAGAGCAAGATCATTTAGTGATGCTAATGGCTATTGATATGACAAAAATGATAGGAAAGGAGCAGATACATCAAGAAGTAACAAAGACTGGGCTATTTATCAGTTTATTCATGCTCATGGTTTAAGTTTGTAAGTCAAGCTTAACCCTAGTTCTCCATCATATTTGTGCACTGCTCAAAATATGCATCTATCTGGCTATCCTATATATAGTCGTTTAGGTAATGAACAATGAAATTGGCAATGTTCTTTCGACCTTTTGTGTAGATCAGTTAGGCGGTGGTAACCTTTCAGAGCAGTGAACAATCAATTTGGCAATGCTCATGCTTATGTGATCCATATGGAACTGAATGCCTTAGTCAAGAGTCAAGACCGAAGTGTTTTAATTGGCTTTTGTGATTATCTTATCTCACGCAGTGCAAGCAATCATAAGTTTCAAAATTACTCGTTTAAAGCTCTAAGCAAAAATTTAGTTTATAGGAAATATACAATATGGAATAACCTTTGCTATTACCCAAAATACCATACTACCTAGCAGAAGGTCAAAGTCGTTGGTTACTAAATCAGGCACGGCGGAACGCTTGATAATGAAGATGACCGTGTAATTGTGCCAAAACTTGATTTCTTCTCTAGCGTACCGCATAGTGATAATAGTTAATCTTTTTTCTTTTTTTCTCCAGAACTACATAAACTTTCAAAATCCTTGATAAGTGAGTCCCACTAAAAAAGCCACAGAGATGATATTTGTGAGGTGATACCTATAATACGTTTACCAATGGGCCAGAGAGCAGGAGATCATATACGGATTAACATTAATTTAAGAATTGAAGACACAAGAAAAGTCAAATATAAAGAAACATTAAATTAAGAACTGAAGACATTGGAAAAAACAATTGGAATATGGTTGACAAAACAAGCATGTAAACGGAGATGGCGAACTTCAAACATACCAGTGATACTCCAGAGAGAAGAATTATTGATTCCCTTACATTCGGCAAGGTTCAAGACACGCAAGGATCGGTATGCACCTATGTAAGCCATCCATTCAGCGTCCACGAAGCTCTTGCCTTTCAAATCAACCACCTCGACCGAGTACTGGAAAACCCTGAGAAAGAAAATTCACAACAAAGAAGGTCAAAAGAAGCCCATGTCGACGACTAAGTATGATAAGACCATGCCTTCCTCTTTGCGCCCATTTCTCAAAAACTAAGCCACCCATCAAAATGTTGCATGGAAGCTCTAAGACTATCATAGCAGATGACAAAGATCTAGATTGTCATGAGCTAAAGAACGAGCAGAAAAAATAAAAGAAAGGGAAAGATTTCAGCAGCAAATATGGGTAGACAGGAAATGAAAGGGAGAAAGAATGCTAAGAATAGCAAAAATAGACTGAAACAAAGGGAGAAAAATGGCTAAGAACAGCGACAATAGGACGACAAGGTGGGAAGAGAAAGAAGCGCACTCGAGGAGGGAGGGAACGATGAGCTTGCGATCGAGGAGACAGCGGAAGAGGGCATGGGCCAAGTGGGCCGGCAGCATCTGAAGCGTCCTCCGCTGCCGCCTCCACGCCTCCACCGAATCTCCGCTGATGCAGGCCGCCTCGATGCACATCCCCACCAAACCACCCACGCCGTCGCTTCCCCCCGCCATCCCCTCCTCTTCAGCTCCCCCTTCCTCCATGGGAATCTTGTTACTCGAAACCTGGAAAGCTTCTCTCCGATCACATGGCGGCAGAAATCAGAGATCGAGACGCTAGATCGCCCGTGATGGGGAAGATCAGGCCTGCCGATAGACCCGGGGACGACACATTGGATGGCAAAAAAAAGTTGCAACGTGGGATTCAAGTTTCTAATCTTGGGAAGCAAGTCTTTAACAACTTTTTCCTTTATCTTAAAATAACATGAGAATATATATTGTTTATTGTTACATTGTACAACTTTTCATGTGTTCTGAGAAAATATGAAATCTTGTGGACTAATTTATTCTCATAAAATATTACGTGTAAAAAATAAATTTTTAAATTAAAGGTAAAGAGTGGCATTCCATTTTGAAAAATGGTAACTTTATATGTCAAATCAAAAGTTAATTTGAATTAAACCAAAGGTAAGTTAATCCGATGAGTGTTGTGCATCATATTTGAATTATTCTTAATACTTTAAGAATATTTATTTTAAATAAATTCATAAACAGTTCCTATTTAATTTTCAAAAAATAATTTTTAATATTCTTTTTAATTTAGAAGCGCTTCAATTGATTGATGAATCATAAGATTAACCTAATTAGCAATTCCGCTAATTATATTCAAGTTCGAACTAACTTTTACAACAATAGCCAATATAGTCGTCATACTTGATCGAGGTATGAGTGGACCTTATGCACAAAACTTATAAATATTGTTACTTGTTCGATCAGCCAGAACATTTTCTTGGTTGACTTTAAAAAAAAAAAGTAGAACACGCGGCCATATTATTCAAAAACCATATGCTTTTAGAACACAAACAAAAGTTCGATATGCAGATGGGATTTTATTATCATTTCATAGTTTATATCTTCTCATCTCACAAAATTCAATGTAGAAATCAGGTTTCACAACTATTTATTATTCTTACGATTGTCAATATTCAACATTCATCTATGTGGTAGATTTCTTTTATGAACACATGAAAAATTTTGGGTGACATGATTTAAAGATCCCTATATGCACATTTGTTTGTTTATGTATGGAAGTAATTAGTCAATTATTTTTTTTCTTTCGCTCCCTCACTTTTCTCAACTGGACTTCTTTTCCCCTTGGTTAATGCTAAAAGTGAATTTTATATGAAATGGAAAATTACATCTTCTTTATCTGTTGCCATTAAATTAAAGAGTAATAGCAATTAAAAATTTATAAAAAAACAAAAACCAAGAAAGGGCAGTGGAAAAATAAATTGTTGTCGATTTTTAAGCACCTTCTCTTATACACATCCATCAAATGCTCTTTTTTACCATTCTGCAATATATATATATATATATATATATATATATATATATATATATATATATATATATATATATATATATATATATATATATATATATATATATATATATATATATATTCCTTTAAGCGGCAATTATACGGCATCGGGTGGGAATCCAATGTCTTCATGAGGTCGTGGTTCCGCCTTCCTTATTATTAGAAATTCGCCCGGGAGTGATGTGTATGTGAAATGATAACGGTCCTATCCTTTACTGAAGCCATGAGCTCGTTGGTTCCACCTTCGTCATTGGAAATTCGTCATCGCCGCATTGCGGCATCTACCACAAAATTCAAGCCCGACTTTGAGAAAAGAAATCTCAGGCATCTGTGCCATTTCGAAGGAGCAAGCAGCAAGTCTGAATTTGAAGCGCTGAAGCACCAAATTATAAGACTCAGCAGCAGAGGGCGATTAAAGGAGGCCTTCGATGTCTTCCACTCGATGTCCCATCACGACTTGGTCATCTACTCAGTGCTACTGAAGTCATGCATTCGTCTCAGAGACTTCAGAAGAGGCAAACTTCTTCATGCCCACCTTCTCCAGTCCAATATCGAGTGGGATAGCGTCTTATCAAACTCTCTGATCAGCTTCTATTCAAAATTTGGGGATTGGGAGATGGGCCACGAGATTTTTGAGCACATGAGTACCAAAAATTTGGTGTCATGGGGTGCTATAATATCTTGTTTTGCTCAAAATGGTCAGTATCGTAGAGCAATCGCCAAGTTTAAGAATATGGTGGAGGTTGGTTTCTTCCCCAACGAGTTCTGCTATGCTAGTGTCATTAGAGCATGTTATGATGGTGAAAATTTTGCTTTTGGATTGGTGGTTTTTAGTTTAACAATAAAGACTGGGTTCAAATACAATTTATGCGTTGGCTGTGGCCTGATTGATATGTTCGTTAAAGGAGGTAATGATAAGAACAGAGCACTCCTAATATTTGATGATATGCCTGAACGAAATGGTGTTGCGTGGACTTTAATGATCACTCGTTGCGTTCAATCTGGCTCTGCAGAAGAGGCGATTGGCTTGTTCTTGGACATGGAATTGGATGGATTTGAACCAGATCACTTTTGTTTTACAAGTGTTGTTTCAGCCTGCACAGAGCTGGAATCCTTGAAACTTGGCCAGCAAGTCCATTCACGGATCATTAAAGCTGGTTTGGTAACGGATGTTTGTGTTGGGTGCAGTTTGATTGACATGTATGCAAAGTGTTCAGAGAATGGATCAATGGAGGACTCAAGGAAGGTCTTTGACAGATTGACGGAGCATAACGTCATGTCATGGACCGCAGTTATCTCAGGATATGTTCAAAGTGCAGGCGAGGATGTGGAAGCACTTAAGCTCTTTTGCAGGATGAAACATGGCTATGTTCAACCGAATGAATATACATATTCTAGTGTCCTGAAGGCCTGTGCAAATAGTTCTGATTTGGAAACAGGTGAACAGATATACGCTCTTGTTGTCAAGTCTGGCCTTGCACCATGTGATGCTGTCGGTAATGCTTTGGTGAGCTTGTATGCTCGAAGCGGAAAGATGGATGAGGCACAAAAAGCATTTAATTCTATGTTCCAGAAGAACTTGATTGCATATAATGTAATGGTGGATGGTTATGTTAAGAGTCAAAGAACAGATGAAGCTTTCATGCTTGCCCAAGAAATCGACAATATTGGGATTCGGCCAAGTAACTTCACATTCTCTAGTCTGCTGAGCGCAGCAGCAAGCCTTGGCGCAATGACAATTGGTCAACAACTTCATTGTCAGCTCTCAAAATCTGGGTTGAGTTCCGATCCATGCGTTGGGAATTCTCTAATTTCAATGTACTCAAGGTGCGGCAATGTTGAGGATGCATTCAAGGTGTTCAGCAGAATGGCTGTTAGAAACTTAATTTCATGGACGTCAATCATCATGGGTCTTGCTAAGCATGGATATGCAATAGAGACACTTGAAATATTCCACCAAATGATAGAATCAGGAATCAGACCAAATGAAGTGACATTTATAGGTGTTCTTTCTGCATGTGGCCATGCAGGACTGGTTGATGAAGGATGGGAATACTTCAACTCAATGTCTTCTTCTCATGGAATTACCCCAAGAATGGAGCACTATGCTTGCTTGGTTGACCTTCTCGGTCGTTCTGGTTGTCTTGAAAAAGCCCTTGGCTTCATTAACTCAATGCCTTTTGAAGCTAATGCTTTGGTGTGGCGAGCACTTCTTAGTGCTTGTAGAACTCATGGGAATATGGAAATAGGAAAAACTGCAGCAAAACGAATTGTAGAATTAGAACCAGATGATTCAGCAGCATATGTCTTACTCTCAAACTTGTATGCTGCATGTGGTTTATGGGATTCCGTGTCCCATATCAGGAAACGAATGAAGGTGAGAAAACTGAGGAAAGAAGCTGGATGCAGTTGGGTAGAGATACACAACCAAGTGCATAGGTTCTATGTTGGCGACACTTCTCATCCACAATCAAAAGAGATATATAACAAGCTGGGTCAACTAGTTTCAGAAATTAAAGAAATGGGTTATATACCTGATACAAACTTTGTTCTTCATGATGTGGAAGAGGAACTGAAGGAGCAGTACTTGCTTCAACACAGCGAGAAGATAGCCGCTGCTTTTTGTGTCCTAAATACAGCTCCAGGAAGGCCTATTCGGATATTCAAGAATCTACGCGTATGTGGCGACTGCCACACTGCATTAAAATTCATATCAATGACTACAGGTCGAGAGATCATTGTTAGAGATACCAACCGTTTTCATCATATTAAGGATGGGGGCTGTTCATGTAGAGGATATTGGTGATTAGTGAACAGAGACCACTGCAACCGGACTTTTTCTTAAGGGACATGGCCAATCTACACACTTCTACTTTGATAGTTGATGCTGAATTCTGCAGAAGGAAGAAAAAAGACAAGTAAACAAAGCCAGAATTTGGCAACGTGATGGGAGAATATTTGGCAACGTGATGAAAGAATATTCTCTGAGCAACTTGGCTGTACTACCGTGTATAAGCATGATTACTGTTAGCGGCCACTTTCCATGTGGTGAAGCATAGATATTTACAAAGATAACCAAGATTATCGATGAACATTCTAGTTTTGGGTTGACTTTCCATGGGTTGACTTTTCACATTAGTCTTTGAACATTCGGAGCACATGTAAGCATGTAAAATACAAGCTAATTTTTTGTCCTCCATCCAAGTTTACGAAACGAATCCAGATTTGTAACATTGTGCTAGCACAAGCACAAGCATCTAGACGAAGGGAAATCAGGCAAAATTGTACAGGCACTAGCTGCAGTATAATAACATGAACCGGGTGTTATGTGCAGATTTGCAAACTTTGCAGCGTAGTGCAGTTCCCCTGTTCCTGTATGATTGAATTTTTTGAAGTCAACAATTTACTCGTTTTACAGTTGCCTAGTAATTATATTTTTCCACTAGAGCTTTATTTATCCAATGTATATGTAACGTGCTTATTTAGTTCCATTCATATATTTCAACGATATAGCTTGTTACCATGGCCTTCTTCCGGTCCATCCTTTTTTCTTGTCAGTTTTTGAGGGAGACTTGTATGAAAAATAAGCTCCGATTAGTAGTGATCCACATTGTTAAACTGGTGGTTAGAATCATATTGCCACTGCCATTTTCAATATTTTATTAGAAATGTTAGCCGATAATAAAATCAAAATTTGGGTCTGGTCTTACTAAAGACTGAGTTTGCCTATAATAACTCTGCCAGGAAACGTAAAGTAAGTTTGTCTTTTTCATAGTATTTATGGCCATTCCCTTTTGCTTTATAGATTAAGTCCCTAGTGCCCTCAGAATTGTTCATCGGGTTCAAGTTTCTCAAGAAACGAGGATAGTTGTACTCATCTTGAATACTTTGATGTATATACATTATTTGTTTTTTTCAAAAGCCAGTCCTCGTACTCGATGTCACTGGAGTTCAAGAGGGTCAACATGTGATGCTTTATATGCCGACCATTTAGAGTCAAATTAGTGTTTTAGACAAAGTATAGACCAAGTTTTATGGAACCATCTTTTGGTTCTTTACTCTTCCTAAGTATAGGGTCCTGTCTAGATTACTTCTATCTGAGCATTTTTATGACACTGTCAAGCTTTAATTTGGGCTCGACGAAATGCTTCGAACTTCACAAGAATACAACTGCCAGAATGTTCAAGTGATTGTGCCATATCTGTCGGATGACAATGCTAACCTGTGATAACAGTTTTCTTTTATTGCACAATTGCATCTCCCCTGTAAAGACTTGCTGCACCGTCACCGGAAGCCACCATTCTTGCTTAACACACATGAGCGTAATTTGCGTGCTACCGTGCAGATATGGCCTATGGATTAATGTCTAATGCTCACCAGTCCCACCAAGGGTTGAAGATGGGTGCATACTCCAGCATTGATGGTTATTTAATCATGGTTTGCAGAATGGCACGAGCTTTGAACCGAGGGATTTGGGCAAATTCATCAAAGGAAGGTGGGACAGGTGTCAATTATATTTGCTGCGTGTTTTTAAGCTTCACATAAATCAACCGGTTTTGAAACGTAACTAGTTGCAGATCTCTCTCTTTCTCTCGAGTGTAGTGTTTGTGCAGGCAGCAACTGTGAAGCAGTAGCAGAAACCACGCATAGAAATTCAAGACACACATAGAAGATCATAATGCACCGGATGACTACAAGACAGTAAGCATAGACAAGTTAGCATCTCAGAAGGGTCTGCTTGCCAACACCAACCGTAACTATAATCAGAATGACATTGATAAACAATAGTGATGACAATAGCAACAATAACTTCCTGATGAGGAAGATCTCATTATAACATTCACACACTTTGTAACTCAGTTCCAGATGCCGAACTCTTCCATCATTTAATTGGGCCAACGAATTATTGTTCAGAACGATTTACTATACTTCAAAGAGAAATTCTCAACTCCTTATCCTTGCTCGAGATGGTCTCACCAATGAAGTAGTCCTTGCACCTCCCTCTTCATAAAGGCTGGTAATGCAAAGGCTGCTCTGTGCATCTGTTCAAACACAACGCACTTGGTTCATATCCAATGTGTTTCCTCAAAAAATTATCAGCAAGAACGTATGAGAAATTAATAATCCAGTCCCTTTTTCAGATATAAACATGAAATAATTTCATATAATTCCTCCTAAAGAGTTTACTTAACACTGCAGCAGGCAAGCAAGATTGGACTTAAGACAGAATCATAAAAACCATAAAAATGTCTTGCTGCAATATCCGAGCGTACAGTAGGAAATTGACTGGTCATAGTTGCATTAGTAATTAAGTAAATTAGTCCTGATTTCGACTTGTATAAATTATTGGCATAACCACACCAAAAAAAGGATGGAGTTTTGGGCAATTTCAAACAAGTTTTATAGCTCATAGAACTTAGATTCAGCTCCTCAAGAAAGCTGGGGGTATAATAAATGGAATAGTTACCTCCGAGTTGTAGAATTTCAATTCCCGCTTTGAGTTTGTGGAACCCTCTAGCCTCTCAATCGGGTTAACAGGTTCCAATAAATTGTTAGGTTCACCACCTTCCGTTGAGCAAACCAAGAATCCAATCACCCCACTGCAGGACCAGAAAGCTCACGTAAGATTATAAATCAAAATTCAAAGTAAATAGCAAAACTCTTCAGATTGTGTGGAGTTTAAAAGGAAATCCAACATCAACAAGAAGACGGTTGTTTCCCATACCAAACAAGCTTAAATAAAACTAACTGTGAAAAATTAGCAGATTCAGAGAGACAGCAGGAAAAAGCATGCCTCCACAAAATGCATTTCTCCGTTTAGGGAAAACATGGTCTGTACATGTTTGTGATGTGTGTGTGTGTGTGTGCGCGCATGTGTGCACGTGAGAGAGAGAGAGAGAGAGACCTAGGATATGTTGGGACACTTGTCCAGGCATAACGAACTGAGCCCTTAAACACAGCACGGCAGTTCGTGAGAATGTCTCGGATAAGTTGTTTCCCTAACCACATGCTCTCCATCTGATTAATAAGGATGCCTCCTGGCCTTAAAGCCCTAGCAGTTGAAACGAAGAATGGTGTTTCAACAAGTTCCACAGCAGGACCTGAATATAATTACTCATGGATAAGGTACAGAAGGAAATTATGAATTCACAAATGCATATACATCCATGCCCGTCAAAAGAAAAGCGATTAATAAATTTTCAATAAAAATCCAGGATTGTTCTACCGAGCTAGTCCATTCACTGGACAGACTGCAGGCCACCACAAACTAGTCCATCTAGACTGGTCCAACTGCAGCCAGACTGACTCATTAGTCATAAACCTAGAATACCACACTTGGGCAAGTCAGGACAGGATTTCACTACTTTCTTGGGGGCATACTGATGTATTGGACCTGCTAGGTCAGTTGATTTTGGATCAGGCTGACAGATAGACTGACAGAAATGCCAAGCCAGTCACAGCTAGGATAAGATCCAATATCCTGATCATGGCTCAAAAACTGCCATATTAAACTTCATTAATTTATGAACTAAGACAGTTGATCGAGAAACAGTTATGTACCAATTGGATCTGAAGAATCAACAATGATTACATCATAAGTTCCACTTGGTGCATCCCTTAAAAATTCTGTTGCTGCAGAAAATAAATAAAAACTAGTCAGTATAAATAGATTTCCTGCATAACATATCGCATTTAATAAGCAAAAAACCCAACTAGTAATTTAAAAAACACAAATTTCAGACACCGGAAAAAATGATGCTTTAAAGAACAGTAAATTTGCACATCTTGAACTTACAAGACTTGCATAACCAACATTCATAAAAAAAAAAAGGATCTATGCATACCATCACCAACATGTAGATGAACACGAGGATCCTCAAACCCTATGTACAAATCTGGGAAAAATTGCTTGGATACCTATAAAAGAAGATTTCTTTGCATTATGTTGGGCTTCCAGAAAATACAAGCATCTTTCAAACTGTTACTGTTGATATAGGCACTTCCATGTAAGAGATGACTTACATTAATGACCATTTCATCGATTTCACATATATCAATGCGTTCAACAGATGGATGCCTAGAGATTTCCCTAAGAACACCACCATCACCACCTCCAACAACCAAAACCTGCATATAAAATCAATTATTAAGCATATATAACCGGAAAATCCTTAACATTATTTACTCAGTTTTCAGAAGGGAAAATCTCCACAAACAAGTTGAACTAGCATGAAAATTTTATATCAGCTGGTGAATTCACATATAGATGGAGATCTCTTTTATCTACTGAAGGAACTCTGGGATCGCACATTTATCAGTGTTTACAGCCAAGATCTTGCCGTGTATGGAAAGATGACCATTATTTATATGTTGCAATCTCTACCTGAACATTACATGCAACAATCGCCTGCATATACACACGCACACATGTGCAGAGACACAGATGCACACAAACACACACAGGTACACAAGTATAACCAACCTCAGAGAAACCTGCTCATATTAAGAAACTATAGTACAAACAAATGAAGTTTCAGATCGGATTTAGTTGACCCAGAAAAGAATCCCTGGATGATAACCAAATTAAAACTTTGTATCATGTGTAACTGCAAAGCATAATGGTTGAATAACATGTCAACAAACCACAACTTAACGCAAGACAACAAAACCTGCTGAAAACCAAATTTCAACAACACAATCATAAGAGGTCCCGACATAGATTAATCAACAGTGAGAGGGCACGATATTCTACATTTTTTGGAGATTTGATTGAACAAAGTGGAATATGAGCTATCATCTCTTGGTAAGCACATTCATCCTTCTCCGACAATTGAACAATGCCGTCAAGCACAAGCACTTTTCCATATGATGTTGACTGCACAAAGAAGGCTCACCTTGTTATGAACTTGGAAGTCATAAAGAATGAATGATCTAAGGTATGTATTTGCACTCTAAAACAACTCTAAAAACAAGACTAACCTCAAAGACCATAATTTCTTGATATTTTGATTTCCCTTGATATAAAATTTTCTCCACTTTCAGTGACTGTGCCTCCCCTGAAAACATATTTATTGTTAGAAAGCTCAAAACAAAAGGTGCAGAGCAAGAACACAAAGACACTCTTATGCAACCCACACGAAGAACAAACTAAGGATTTTTACATACAGTCGTGCATAGACAATAAAAGTAAATTAAATCTAGATTCACAGAAAGAAAAGAATTTTATCTAACAGTACATAGGAATTAGGAAAGATATGACACTGGAAACAACAGGAATCAAGAAACATCTGAGGAAATGCATGTTAAACAAATGCAATAATCAAATCAATGGCTGCCAAATAAACCACAAACACAATCAGTAGAGTGCCGCTCAGGTCACCTGGCATCAGAAACATCATTTACAGAGTGCAGCTTGTATCACAAACCAGGTGACCTGGTACACCACGAGGACCACATGGTTCTTGGCTAGTATGGTGCATCAGCAATACACTGACAAAGTGCTTTCTAGGAGACATACGGCACTTGGTTGCACTGCACATGCAACACCAGGGACCTGATTATGGTTCCTGCCCATATCGTGTCTGGACAATTTTTAATTTTTTACTCAATCATTTAACCAAATATTTTTTTAAATTCACAGAAAATATCAAAATTTTCACCAGGAAGTTTGCCTACTATATCGACATACAGTAATGCTTAATGAGTAGTTCACAATGCATAAAAGGATAAGAAGCTTCTGCTGATCTTACCAGACCACATGGGGTTGTGATAGAACTGGACACTCCGATCTCCTGCAGCAATAACAATCAAATTAAAAGCTTAGTCAGCACAAAAGTGACTTCTAAAGCCTGGATCAGGAAAAGTGTGCCATGAACAACCAGGCATCCGTTGAATCTAAAGCCAAAAAGATGCATGAACTTTTAGCAGAGACAACTTTAATGCCTGATAATTGTTAACAAAGAGAAGATACCCCAAAGCACAATAGCAAACAAGAAACTAGCAAATTACCTGAACATGACATGGGGAACACAGAAAACCACCCAGGAACGACTTCTGAGATACATTTCTTGGTTTCCTCTTGTGCATCAGAGGAAAGGACTTCATTTGTCACACCAATTTCGCCATTCTCCTTCACATTTGAAGGCTCATGACATCTCAGTAGCTCAGGTGCACACTCCGCCTTCATTATGTACTGCTTCCCTTTGTAGCCAGATAAGCCTGTTTGGTTAAAAAACACCAGCCAAATTAAGTTATTCATCATTAAAAGCCCACGAGATAGAACATTCTCAAATCAAATTAATGGCTAGCATACACTACAAATTGCCATTACAATGATGAAAGTATAAATGATTTTACCCTTCAATTTTTACAGGGAAAACAATGTCAAATTAAGCAACGTAAATAAAATTAACTATCAAATTTATAAAAACAGTCAAGTGTCCCTAAAATGTCGATCATAATTGTAAAATTCACATTTCATTTGAGGCATTTGTTAAATGAGAATGTTGCATTCTGTTTGTGCTGCAACACAGAAGTACACTTGTCCACCAACTTTTTGGTCGAAAAGGTTCTAAAGCAGAAACTGCCAGGCAGCAGCCTTTCGTTCACAATTGAAACTAAATATACAGGGTGTAGAACTTAATTAGAAACTATTGACTGCAACTCCAACTTGCACCTGCCTTCCTGGAAGAGAAGCACATTATACTTGAAAAATGATAATAATGGGAGGAAAGGGATACTAGAAATGTTTTACTTTGAGGAGTAAATTAGAATTCTCCAGTTTGGTTGGACAAAATTGAGAGCTACCTTAATCACCTACTTTGTGCAGATTGCATGCAAGCAACATGACACTTCTATTAACAAGCCTTAATCAATAAAGTCAGTCTAAGGATGACGGCCATTGCGTACATTATCATCCATCTCAGAAACATGTACCCACAGGGAAAAGTCTCTTCTTCTTCTCCTTTTTAAACTTATTTACTAGCCTTGACCTTAATTTGCGGATCTATCCAAGTGCAATTTTCCCATTAGACTACTAGCATAAGTATCTATGGCAGAATTAAGCATACTATGACACGAAGGGATAGCTTAACAGTAAGTGCCTTTCTACAGTTTTCTTCACCTCACATTGTTAAATTCAATATAGAACAACTTTCACGATAAGTAGTTTATGCCTTCAGTCTTCAGATAACTAGACCAATAGATAGATATGGTATTCTCAAGTTCTTTGTGATGATGCATGATTTCTCCTTTTGGTGATTTATTTTGAAAAACCAAAAGACAGCACATTGTCAATTTCATATTAACCTTGCTGATAAAAAGTTCGAGTTCACAGTCAAAACAAACAACAGAAAAAGGTAGTAGCGTTTGAATGTGCTGACATAATACCATCAGCGACTTCCATTTCCTGGCAACTGGGATTTGAAAAAGGCGTTTCTGAACTTTTTTTGGGTTTTGCTCCTTGGAGTTTGCGTGTTTTCTTAGCTTCTCCTCGGCATCTTTTTTTTTCCCGTTGAGTAGTACTTTGATTCATATAATTGAAAAAAATTATGTGGTTTAACATACAAAACGGAAAAGGGAGGGGAAAGGGAACCAATAAACATATTCATGCTAAATTTGAAAATCATCTAAATGGATAGGAACGAATGGGATATAACAGGAGAAATTCGTAACGCTCAAGAAGCCAAGCTAAACACGCAGCAATGTTCATAAGAGCTCACGTCACTTCCCAGCACTCTATAAAATCCTGGGTCTCATAAAGAAGGAAGATCTTGGATGAATAAACTCCAGCCTTAAAAAAGAAAGAAGGAAGAACGTAAAAGGAAAAAAAAGCTCAAAGAAAAATCCAGCAATGAAGTTCATTAAATTCAAGAAAAAAAAACATAAAACAATTTCATGTCAATTGAACCAAACAAAAAAACCAGACGAACAAAAAGCACTTGAATTCGAAAACGAGAAATTCATCGATACCATGCTACGAGTTAAACCTCGGCCATACGTTGCAAAAAAAAGAAAACAAAAGAGGAAAAAAAAAACTACACGTGACTCAACAAAGTTCACCTGAAAGTGACCGCTAGAAACTCCGAATCATCCAATAACCTGATAAGAAAGAAGCAAGCAGAAACACAATAAGAGACAGAAGAAAGAAAAAATAAGCAAACCGATGTAGAAAAAACCGGTGAACTTGGAGAGAGAGAGACAGACAGACAGACAGACAGTAAGAGAGAGAGAGGCTCTTGAATTTCCTTTTACTTGGACAAGCAGAGCAGGGGTACAGCAAGCAACAATTTTACGAATACAAAGAAAAGGAAAAAGAAGAAATGGGACAGAGAGAACGATCGGTCGACAACACCTGTAAAGTAGGAAAACCGACCACGACTCATGACACCAAGAGAGAATAGGCGGGAGAAAACCACAGAGATAGAGAGACAGAGATTGTCACTCAGCAGTGCAGATTTGAGAAAGCTTACTGGAGGAGGTCCAGAGGGTTTCTCTGCTTCTCCTTCTTTCTCCTTTTAGACTTTGCCTCTCTCTATCTTCCTTTTCTCTCTATGCTTGCTCTCCCGCGTCGTTGCTCGCTCGCAGTTTGACAACCTCTCCCGCCCTTCGTCCGGCATAAATAGAGAGGGGAGAGTTCTAGGGAGAGAGAAGGAGACCCAACGCCTTTTGAACGACGACCTTCCATAAATTTCATCTGAATTGACAGTTTTAGCCCCTCTCTTCTTCTCCTCCTCCTCCTTCTCTCTCCCTCTCTCTCTCTCTCTCTCTCTCTGCTCGCTCACTTGCTGACTGACCGACCGACGGACGGAAACGTCACCGAGCGTCTCTGTCTCTGTTGAGTTTCACCCTCCCCCCATCCCACCTCTCCTCTGATTGGCATCTTCTCGTCTTTTTGCGTTGCCGCCGGGGCCCGCTGTGGCTGGTGGGAAGAGGGGAGGGTTGGTGGTGGGTGAGAACGGGACTCATGGAGTCAGCGCTCTCTCTCTCTCTCTGCAGTCCTCTGCGAGAGAGAGGAAAATTATACTCCTGCACGTTCCATGAGAGAGACTGTTTTCTCGTCTCATCTCTGAGAGAGTCCAAAAGCCTTCACTGCACAGTAACCTGATTCCGCGGAAGTTACTGCTTGAAGTTTCACCGACAATCCGTCCACGTCCTTTTGTTACTTCTTTCTGTTGCATTGATCCTAACGACCGCCGCTATGAAACAACCCATGATCCACCCGAACCCTTTATTCCAAACATTTTTTTTTCCTCTTTAGCTTTTCCATTGATTCTCCAGCGAGGAGTTCAGCAAAGCGAAATCGAAGGTGAACAGGGAAGCTACCATCGAAGCGCAAAAGCAAGAATCTACCATTTTCTTAATAGACGTTTGGATGCGTGAAGACTTGCAATCCAAGAGTCAACTATAAAAACATCAATAAAAATATTACAGAATTCAAAAAGACGGAACGAATCTTTTTGCCAACATCACACAATGTAGTCAGTCGATTTCTCAAATTGAAAAAAGAATCACGCTTTCAACAACATCTGCCTTGAGGGCCTCACTTTCGAGATTTTGATGTCTTAGACTTTACTTTTTCGACTGATTAAAAGGCAAATCTAAGCTTCATCTTCACGCCGTTCTCTTAAAAGGAGATTGATTTCTGTTACAGAGCGCCAAGAATAAAAGCTTTTGCTTTTGCATTTCAAGAGCACAATGGACAGCCACTCTCAGTTTACCATGCCGCCGATCAAATTCAAGTCGTCCTGATCACAAAGACCACGCAAACAGTCGGTGGCAGCGTTCAAACTTTCTTCTTCCCCTTCAATCTCTAGTCTGACAAATCGGGATCGCTGTCAAAATGAGTAAAGATCTTACGTCCAAATCTTTTGCTGCGGAGGTCAAGATGAAGGGGACACGTGCCCACTTCTGGATCACTTTTATTATAATAAGTACGAGCTCAAATCGACACGCCAAAAGTTAGCCCTCGTGCATTCGTCCTTTGGTCATGAGAAAGATTTATCTTATATTTATAAAGAAAAGAAGCTGCGGATTGCCGTCCATAGATTTCAATCTCCATATTCGAGTTCGACGTCCTCGCCACCAACCTTTTGGGGAGTTGCGAGTTCCCTCAGCCGCCACAGAAAGCTGGACCTTCAGTTCGTTCATAATCCTTTAAGCTGGTCAACATCTTTTGGGATTTGCACTTCCTTCAAAAACTCTTCTTCGAGAGAAGAGCCGACAGAAACACGTCCATACAGCCAAAATTTGCCCATCCTTCGATGGTGGCTTCACTTTTTTAAACATTCTATAGGTTTTCCTCTCTCAACTGTCAAGAACGCAGAGAACTGAGAACATGTTAAAATATATCTTCTTCAAGAATGTGATGATTTCATGTTCCCATGCTGAATCCCTTGAAATGATACACATGGGAAAGGCTTTCACAGTCTTTGTGACAGCAGCGCGGAGCTGTTCGGACCCACCTTTACCTTTTCTTGCACTTGCACATTATAGGTGAAGGAATCTTCTAACTCTGACTCATGATTTTTCTGACTGATTTGTTGTATTGGGTAGATGAGGCCCAATTGTGGTCTTTGGCCATGTGCAATTGTTATGTCAACTCTTTCTTCCTTCTTTGTTAGGTTCATCTCTAATTTTCTTTTTTCTTGGTAGCAAGATTAGGAAGCGTGGTTGGTGAGAGAATATAGAAGTACCAACCATTTGCCCAATTAGTTTGAGCCTGCAAAGACAAGAAAAATGCCTCCAAGAGGCCCAAGTTCTTTTTTTCATTTAAGCTTCACTTACAGTTGTCTTCTTGAACTTGACAGTAATGTCTGCCATCATTTGCGGTAATTGAAAAGAGTAGCGTTCACAAAATCAAACTGATGATCGAACTTTCACCAGCACACTAGCTCAACCAGCTACGCTATGCCTTCGGAGCCTAAGACCATACTACGGACTTACTGTTAGTATCAAAATAATTTTTCTTTATTTAACGAGGGGTTGATGCTAAAACCAGGTTTCTAATCTTGTTATGTAGCTCTATTATTACTAGCACCCATTTTATTTTTGCGTTAGTTGGCTTCTGCCTAACGGCCCTAACCACAATAAAGAAAATAAACTGGAGAACATAGCTCAGAAAGTGAACCTATTTAAGATTGGTCAAATAGCTAAAGTTTGAGATGCAGTTAGACCTTTCAATTTACAAGATAAGTCTATATAATACAAATTTTGTGAAAGAAAATGACAAAAGTGTCTCATATACGGCACTTTGAAATGCATGAATGCAATCGCAATTAGCCATTTTATTTTTTTTTTGTTATTGTTTAAAATAGCTAACATCTGATTAGGCTTTTTTATTTAAAATATCTCAACAGCTTTTCAAACTTTATATTATCTCAGTTCTCTAGTGACCAATCAATAAATAGTTATGCATCTGCCAACTTATATTGTTATTATAATGTGTTGTTGCACCGAACTGTCATGATTGAGTTCCCATAAACAAAAGCTTTCGAGAACAATTGAATAAGTTCAGTTGATCATAATCATAGGAAAATTCATGACGTTGTAATTTGGCCTTTTTTCTGTTCCAAATGATGCATGTTGAAGATTCACTAGCCACAATTTGGAGCCTCTTATTTCTTATCATATACTTTAATTTTAATCATGCTGTTAGAAAGTTTTTGGTTGCACCAAATCGTTCAATTTCAGAGTGGATTTGTAATGTATGTAGTTGTTTTAGGACCAAATTAACTGTTTGCACCGTTTGCTATAAAATAAGAGCTCCAAAAGTCGAACCAGTGCTAGAATTATGCGAAATTTCAAATTAAAAATAAAAAACTAAAAATAAATAAAAATATACAAATTAAGTTGAAAGCATGTGCACACTGTCAGAAACCAATAAGAGGGAGTTGGAGGTCTTGGAGCCAATCTTAATTGGCTGGCCCGCCCATTTCTGCTACATAATTGCTCAATCATGCAAAAGTTGGTTGCACATTGAAAAATATTTAGGTAGATTTCTCTTACTGTCCAGTGCCTTTAGCAACTCACAGACATAATTTCATGCATTGAGAGAGAGAGAGAGAGAGAGCCGATAAAATGAGAATTTATACCAAAATTTTGGGACAAGAAGTCTCTCGATACAAGAGAGAGAAAAAAAATTGAGCAGCGGAAATCATCTTCACGATGGATGGTTAAGATAAAAACAAAAAGAAAACGATGATGGATACTTTCACCATTTAGTAATACTTTACATCTTTTTTTCTCTTGTTTTTCTCTCAACCACTTGCTCTCTACGATGGCAGAGGTTACATAGCTGATGACTTTGAATAATCAGGGTCATCATTATTTGTATATACATTATTAAATATATAATTATGATCGACTTAATTAATCATAATTCCACATGTAATACCTTATGAATCGTGTAAATTAATATCAATAGTCTTCATTTCTACTCAAATCACATGCATTATGCCACTAACTTTCTTACTATTTTTTCTTTCTTTACTATATACGTACATGTAGGAGCTAAAATTTGCAGGCCATCCGAATGTTCCAACTTCTCACACACACACAGCCCGATGCATATATATGTGTATGTATAGAAAGTTAATGAAATATGTAATCAAAGTAAATATAAAGATTATATTAACTAATTTGTGAGTAGTATAATAAATTGGAAAATACTTCAAACTATAAGTTTTCAGCCACATTTTAAAAAAAGTAACTTTAAACGTGATGCATTGTGCATAAGTTAATTGGGTAATTGACATTGAATTCGCAAATCTTCACATTTACTCCCTTCACATATCAAACCTAATAATCTTGGATATCGTGTCTGCATTGGACACAAAAAAGATGTTCTATCCTTATAAGATAGCCTAACTAAATATGTGCATGTGTATATATTCGGTTGATACAAATTATATAAAATGTCAACTAATTTCCACCTATAGCCTTACAACGTCTTGGAATCAATTTGATTTGAACATGAATTCAGGCGAAAATGTATATTATTATAATCTTATCAATGTTGTAAAAGAGGTATCCGCAACGTATCGGTTTGCTCACTGATACGGAATACCATCATCATCATGGTTTTTATTTTATAAGCTTAAACGATTAAAAATTTATTTTAAATTAAATGTGAAATCGTATCGTATAATGCGTGTCGGCCGCTGCATTGTTGCCGCAACACCTTGCTGAAATTGTATATATATCAGTAAAACACAGATGCAAGTTTGTTGATAAGACGGTCTTTGGCTTTGGGCATTTGATATCGGTCACGGTCAGACACTTGTTGTTGACTGGTGTGGGCAATTGCCCACATCAGCTCAACAAAAACTTTATTATAAAGTTTTTATATCACATTGTCATGATTCAAAAATGACATGTGATGTCTACATCAAACTTATGTCGCCAACTCAAGTGCCTTTTAGTAAAAAAAACTTGGTTTCGCTCATGAGAGTTGCGGAACTCACGCTTCGTAACAAAACTTGGTTTCGCTCATGAGAGTTGCAGAACTCACGCTTCGTTTTGCGAGTGCTTTGTCATTTTGCGAGTGCCGAAATTGCACCAACACGCGTCTAATGAGAATTGCATTTTTTTTTAAAATGACCCGTTTGGTCATTTGATAAAATTAGGTGAAGTTGTAGGTGGGGAAGTGGCAGGTACCGGGGCCGTGTGGGAGATCGATGGTGGGCCTACTTCAAGCGACTCCTCCTCTTTTGTATGGAACGGAGAGAGGGGGTTAGGTGAGATATACCCACCAACCGCATGGTACCCTCAATTTTGACTTTGACTTTATTCTTTATCCCCCTTTTCTTAAAGGCGTCTTCCGGTGCCGTAGAAGGTTCTGCTTCTTTCTCTTTCTCTTTCTCTCTCTTTCTATTTTGCTTTTGCTGCATGTTTTTACATTTATAAGATTTATAAGAATTGTTGTTTTCAAATTTTGTTATTCATTTTTATTTTATCGGCTCTTTCTTTCTCTCTCTATCTCTAAATGAATAAAGTAAATATATTTGAGGTGAGTGGAAGCCATTTAGGGGACGTTTGATTCATTTGGAATCAACAGAATATTAAGATCATTGTCCTGATTTTAAAAAAATAAGAATTGTATTATCAAACAAAGAATTATGATTCTAAAATCATAAAAACAAAGAATTTAGAATTATGATCTCACCCTATAGGATGGAATTACTATTTTTTTAGAATTTTGGAATCTTTTTATTTTTCTTTGGAGGGCAAGACATGAAGGCTTTAGTTCATGCATTTTAGAATTTTAATTTCTTTTTCATCAAACAAGTGATTTTTTATTTTAAAATCAAAACCCCATACTATCACACTCAACGGAAATTTGCAATTGGAATTTTCGTTTCGAGACCATCTTGATGTGAAAATTTGACTTCGGAATTTTGATTCTATAATCCATCAAATGTCTCCTTACTTTCAAGGGACTAAGGTTGCTTGGGGACTCGAGTAAGCTATAGTATACCCATTAATTAGAGTGTCACACTCTTTATAACTTAAGTGAGTAGCACCCACATGAATCAAGTTGATCAAAAAAACTTATATAGACTCTCTCAAAGATGCCAAGCAAAGAAAGGAGTTAATGTGTAAGTCCCAACCCAAGAGGAGTGCATCGAGAAATTGAACCTACCGATCAACAAATCCTACGACACTACTTTGAGAAATTGGTGCTGGTTGGGGCTCGAGAGCCCCTAAGAATTTGGCTTCCTTGTATGAAATTGGGCACGGGCCATTCCAAGTTAGCCCAATAACTTATTTTTAATATTATTTTATTTAAAATACATAATTATATATTTTTTATAATTTATTATAGTACCTATACTATATTATATTAAAAATATTTTTTATTCTAAAAGCATTTGACGATTGGTGGTTCATTCCACATCCCTCGAGGTTTTGTTGATTCAGTACTCATTCCCTTCCATAAACCAACTAGCTCCAAACAAAGGCACAGCCACATATAGGCTAGTGTGGGCAGTTGCCCACACCAGCTTCCCAATGTTCATTCAGTTTTGTATTAATACCATTTAATATTTACTTCGTTATACATGTAAGTCTTGTTTCAAGTATGAAAACATGTGAATCAATGCCCCTCCAAAAAGTTTTCCTCCTCTACCACTAGCTCCAGAACTAATATGTGGTAAGATGTTTGAAAAGGACCTCGCCATGTAGCTTATGAGTCAATAAAGTGGGGATGGTCTACCAACCTATAATAGAAACATCAATATAGTGCCAAAGAAATTTTGGCCCGAGTATATATATATATATATATATATATATATATATATATATATATATATATATATATATATATATATATATATATATATATATATATATATATATACACATGAAATAAAGAAACATTGTGGGGCTGGTGTGGGCAATTATGTTATTTTTAGGATATTCTGTGTCGTCCAATTTGTTTAAGAAGGAGCAATTGATAATTTAACATTGAAAACCAAATGGGAGCAGTTAATTAAAAGACGAAGGATGGGTCTTTCAATTGCCTACAAGACGAAAGATGTGTTAAGAAAGGTCTCTCTCCTTTCTACCCGTGTTTGTGTCCTTTAAAAATTAAAGGAACGAACCATTTTTAAACTCTTTAAGAGACATAACATAACATAACATAGTTGATCGGAACCAAAGTCATTTTGTTTTGGTTTTCGTGTTTGAACCAATATACACATGACCTCGAAGAACAAGAACGGGACGTGAGGGCTCATTCATTATCACTGCTTCAAAAATCTTGAGAACGACGAAGGAAAGGGGCTTTAAATGGGCAACTACGGGGAGAGATGTCTCGCGTTTGGCAGGTGGGGTCGTGTCGGTTGGTGGAATGACGCGAGTACTTGTCAAAGTTAGGTGGCGGGCGTGGACGCAAACGCAAAAAGGAAAAGGGCGAGGCTTGACTTGGACGCGTCGAACCTTTCTTTATCCTGAAGTGGGGATTGGGCCATCTTCAATTTCATGGCTCCTCTTTCCTATATACTAAATGAACAAGTGTACTCATAATATTTTAAAGGCAATGAACTTGTACTCCTGCCACCATCAATCCTTACCAACCATTTTCGTTGAATGTGGGATCTCATTAAGTAAAAGCATCTACTTAAACTAATTGTCTGGATTTTCTACTTAGATTAGGTGACTCTAACCCTATGTATGTGTACTCATTTCATACATATATATATCAGGAAAATAGTAGGTGGTAGATAGTTAGATGTAGATGAATAAAAAATAATATAAGAAAAAAAACAACGAGAAAAGGGCCCTTTGATTTCCATTAGCTTTATCATTTACAGGTAGAGCTAAATGTTCATTCTAAAAGCACGCATGACTTTTTATTTACCTGAAGCGATTCTTGCTTTAAAGCCATTGAAGAAGAGTAATTGCGTGTGGTAAGTCATGTCTCTTCGCCCAACAAAGAATTACACCACAAAAGGAAATCAAACACCGAATGCCAAGCAAGACCGGATATCAAAAAACCTGGTTGGTCTTACAAATCTCTCTCTCTCGCTCTCCACATTGAATGACCTCTGCTTCTTACTAGTTCTTCCTCTCTCCTCTTACTTTTTGTTCTTTCTCTGGTTTTTTGTGTTGCTAATCTTTCTTTTATGTCACTTTTATCTATACATTGGAGACGCATTGTCATTACATTTTATTTTTTATTGAATTTTTATTTTGTCAGCTCTCTCTCTCTCTCTCTCCGTGTTTAGAATTACAAGAGGATAGAAAAACAAATGTCAAATGCCATTAAAAAATCCAGAACAACAAAGTTGGACGTTCATGAAAAGCACCAGATTTCAAAAAACCAATTTAAAAGTCTCTCTCCATCCCTCTCTCCCAAATGGAAAATGAAGCCTTAAACAACAAAGTTGGTCTTTGATGAAAGACACCAGACCAGAACAAGTCAACAAACAAGTTAAAACTCTCTCTCTAGGGGGAGGTCGACCTGGTGAAGTATAATTGCAAATTTTCTTTCATTGCTTTTGGACTGTCGGACACTTGTCAAATTTTCAAAACGAAGAACGCTACCGTAACCGTGGTGGAGCCACACGGTGGCTGGTGTGGGCAGCCCTGTGTAGTTAGTTTAACATCGTGTTAATGTTTTGATATATTTGATTGTTTATATATATAAGTGCTCCAAAACAAATTAAAGATATTAAATGAGTGTCCCTACCTAAAACAATCTCTGATTGGGCTAATGCTACCCTTGTACATATATCAGCTCATGTATCAGTCGCTTTCTAAATTAAAAAAAAAAAAACAACGAATTTACTTGTTAATGTTATGTTTTTATAGAGATTGATTTTGCGGGGTTGAACGAGTCCTACCGACAGATACAGCCCTGGTTAACGGGCGTTAGTAATAAATTTTAAATTTTTAAAATCATCAACATATAAAAAAAATTATCTTAATGTGCCAATATAAAAATAACTATTTTTTGTGGCTCCGTATAGGCAATTGCCACACGTTGCCCACACCTACCTCCACCTGTAGCTCTTCCAGTTGGGCAGTGCAAAAGGTAAGAGAGCACCTAACCTTTTCTTTTGGTTTTTCCCACTCTCTAATTGCAAAGCTACCTGATTTCTTGTGGTGTCTTGATTTTTCATCAATGATAATGACAAGAAAAGCCACATTTATCATGTTTGTTTTGGCTATAACTCTTGTTCGTCATGAAAGACTCTCTGTTACTCGACCCCGCACCACCATTGCAGTTGCGGACACAGCCTATGCATCCATATAAAGAATTAGCCCCAACTCATGCGCACCCCTTTGTGCAGCCTAACGTTGCGAGCCCGATGGCTTTTGATGGGACATTGTAACCCAAGGGACTGCTAAAGCTGCATATATACATTTTGTCTCAACACCATCGCATTGTCGGGTGTGCATAGTTTTCTGCTTGGCTCAGCGTCCGATTGTTATCTCACTTGCTTTTCAAGCAATGCCTAAGATAGTCACCCAAGCTACTCATTTTGCTAGGCAAGGCACGGTCGTCGGTCTGCAACATTCTCCTGCCGCTAAATCGTCGATGTTCTCGTTAACTTGCAGACTGCAAGTATCGAATTCTAGACTTCCCTGAACACCTCAAACCAACTTACCACTGCTTCATTAAACAAAAGAAAGCAGATAGGATTGGCTCTTGCCCTTATCTTTGTGGAAAAAATTGAGTGGAAAAGAGTGGTCCTGAGGCAATTTTTTTCTTACCTTCCCACTCACAGGAAACATTGAAAAGGATGGGAGGAAAAGTTGAAAGCTGTGTCTGATTCTCAGATCTGAGATATGAAGTCATTTTCCTTATGTTATCACTATGAAATTGTGGATAAAATGGAGACATGAGTCATTGCATCGAAAGGAAATGCGGATGGATCATTGAATTTGCAAGAATTGTTGAAATTCTCAATTCAGGTCATGATTTTTTTATCGTCTATATACTTTGGACATCTAAAACACGCTTTTTCATGGGGCTCAGGTTCGAGGTTTTGGAGATGAATCGGGATTCTCCATTTTGGGGTGTCGTTAATTTCCAGAACACAGGAAGGAAAGGTGCAAGGATGTCAGCCACTTAAAAGAAAAGGCTAGCCCTGCTGAGGACATCACTTCTGAAATGTCATGAATCCCCTGGACTCTTGTGAAATAACTTATCATAGCAAGAAGCTGAGAACCTATCATCAGGGGTTGATAAGCAGCCAATCTCTGGTTTTAGGGTCCGAAGCGCCAAATACTTTGTGCTGCATAAAGGGAGATTGCCGATGTGCAAGTTAAAGGAAGTCAGTTTCGGCATTCCAGAACAGCAAAGGCAAACCTTGCATCTTAGCGAGATGATTGGCAGCGTGAGGGCTTCAGCTCTCTACCGAGTGGTAGGAATTATTTTGCCAGCTAAAACCTAAGAAAACGAAAAGATTTAAGGTCCAAACTGATGATCCAGGGCAGAGGAGACTGGTGGTAAGAATCAAGATCGCAATACCATCATCTGCTATTTGCCTTTCTATTGTGTAAGGGGAAAAGCCTCCTTTTGGATGTTTGTGGCAAATGATGAAGCATTGATGCTTCTTCTGTGGATTTTACTGATTTATGAGAAGCTGTTTAGGGAATGGCGGTTTCCGTATACAGTATCTAAAGCTCTCACGTCTTTCGCGGAGCTTTTTATTTTTCATGTACATACCATATATTTTTTCAGCTACTCCACAAAAAATTGCTCAATGAAAAGAAGCTTTAAAGTTAAACATATTTATGTCTTATTTTCAGAGATGCAGGCACAACTTGTCCATGGCAGTCTCCTACATTTTCAGTCATCTCGGGCGAGAAGGAAAATTTTTGGCCGCCAACCCTTTTTTTTTTCCTCTTTTGGTTTTCAAATAAGATGAGAGACAGGAACTAGGACTTTCAATTCCAGAAAACGAGAATTGGAATACAAAATAAATGCACAAGAATGACTCATAAGTTCAAATCACAACTTTTGGAAGTCCAATGATATCAGAAGACGGAATTCCCTAAAACTGACCTCCAGGACATGGAATTTGGAATTTCCAAGATTCTTCTTCCAGGACTCCTGATTCCTGACTTCCAGACAATTGGGACATATGACTACCAGATTTGGACTTGTCAGGTTCTCACTTCAGATTCTCACGGTAGAATCAAGGACACCAAATCAGGGATATCACAAAACAGAGTTTCAAAATTGGAATTCCAAGATCTTTCAACACCAGAAGGACTGTAGGCAAGTTTTTGTTTTCAACAAAGAAAACACTCTTAGAGCAAGTTTGGTTCTGCTGCCTGAGTGTACTTTTATCAGGGGACACCGAAACCCAAAAATTAAGTGAAGAAAGCCAAATCTCTTCCCCACCTAATTTACTTGACCTCCAGTATAGAAAATCTTTACAGCGGTAAAAGAAATTCCAGGTCTACCATGCATTCGATTGCCTTCGGCATGGAGAAAAAAAAAAAAACTTTTAGATGAAGTATAAGTTTTCTGAGCAAGCAAATGTGCCCTTAGGTTTGAACACGTCCCGGTTAAACCTTCCATGCATGCAGCCGTTTCTCTTACATAAATTAAAAAGAAACATGACTGTGCATTTTAGAGCTGACCCTTTGAACGCAAAAGCACAGTAAAATGGGAAAAAAAAAGAAAAAGAAATGGTCGGACTGAAGCATGCTTTTGTCATATCGATTAAGCTAGTTCCTTTTGCAAGCTGTTTCTTGCATCTTCTAAAACCCAAAAGAATCCTCCCTGAATCCCAAGAACTTTCAGTTCAGCAAGCACACCAAGGCTCTGTTTGATAAGAGGAGGGTTCAGATTTCTTTCCCACCAAACACCTTACCGAATTATGCACAAGAGATTCTGTAGGTGACAAATTTACAGGCACAACAGGTGATAACAATAATTACAACCCAACAGGAAAATGACATCTGAAGAGTTCAAACCAATAAACGAAGGATAGAATAAAACACTCGAAGTTTTTCAATGATACATATGAAAGGAAATGCTGGTTACCATTCCCTAATTCGAAACATTGTTCATTATTACTTTCACAATAGATGGAGCCCGTGGCAATAATAAATCCAAAGCACCAGATTATGATTTACACAACAAACATTTTGAAGAGACACAGATGAAATTACGTATGCTATCTATTGATCTGAACCATATTTGACACCTTTATAAAGGTTTTGTTCATTGCCACAATACATTTGAACTTTTAAATGGACCAGTACTTGACTAAACCAATTATCGGACACGAGATACGCCTACAGTTACACGTCCATCGCCACACAATTGCTCACTTGATGCTCTTGTATAGGTTGTCAATCACGTTCTGTGGACAGACATTGCACCATCGGCATTCATCAGGAAAAACAAACACACAAGCAAAACAGTGTTATGACACTAACAAAATGTGCAAATAGGAAAGAGGACAAGGTTAACTTGAGAAGACCATTTTTGAGGAAATTGACTGAATGACTGAAGATCAGGTACCAAAGGTCACTACAGTTTGTGGGTATAAAGTTTGGAAGCTTCGACTAACGTTAGCAAAAAGGCACTGAGCAGCAAGTAGCACGTAGTCATCTGAGGTTCAGCTATTAGAAGGAAACATGCTATTCTTATGTTGCAAACCCAAGAATCCATTTTTATTGTCCTTCGGGGTAGAAAACACACTCATAACCAAATTTATTAAAAAGCCAATCAACAAAAAGAATTAACAGCCACTTTTGACATAAACACGGCCTTAACCATCACATATGATACCCTTGACAAGGCTATTACAACCTTGTCCCCTTACCCCCGATCCAGGACCACAAGATACATCAGTGAACCTACATTGGGAGGCCCCGGGGGCTGAAGCCCATGGTGATTGAAAGCACGACCATGCCTCGCAGCCCACTTCTACACTATGCCAACCCCTTTGGGTCAATTTTCAACCATCACAGGGTGCTCTGCTCCAAGCAGAAACACCAAATGCACTCTAAAAAGTGTCGTGCATAAGATGCTTAGGCACCAGGTGCCATATCAAAGCTTTTTTTCTTTCTAAAAGGATGATTCAATGTTCAAACCATCATTTAAAATACTTTCTAAAAGGATGATTCAATGTTCAAACCATCATTTAAAATATAAACAATGAGCTGTTGTAACTTGATGGGAAATATCCATTTTGTTTTATTTTAGAACTTCAAACATTGAAACAACCAAAAGGTGCATTTCTGAAATGCAGTATCACGGTTCAGAGTTTCTAGCATATGGACAGGGAAAGAACCTGACCTGATAGTATTTCTGCAGTTGTGGTCGCTTCTTTTTGTATGTTGGTGTAATCAAGTCCCGTTCCATATCAAAAGGTAATGGATCAAGGTGAACAGCTTTTATAAATTCAAATCCTTTCAACTGCCCAAAATAAAACAACGACAACGACATAGTGACTAAGAACATAATAAGGGAATTAACTACGTTGGTATCATGACCCAATACATACCTTCTTCTCTTTCCCAATTTTATTAAGCTCCCCAAGCATATATTCTTTAGCCTTTGGGTTTCCACACAAAACAGTAAAATCACCACTTTCTCCATTTTCTTCAGCCCATTGCTCAAGAGATTCTTTGTTTGGATTTACAACTGCTACAAGGAATGACTCAAAGCTATTCCCATATATCCATATCTGACAGCACAAAAAAACACAGAATGATTCCTTACAAGTTACAACAAGAAAACCAAACAAGTGAATATTTGAGGGAGGAAGAAAAATGAGCACAGACATTGCTAGAATGAAACCAAAGAACAGAAAAATCATATGATCTTCCAAATATTATAATTAATACTTAAAGGACCGAAATACATTATGGAGGCTACAGGAGTGGCAACCAATGTTTTCTTCTTATTTGGTTCACTTTCAGGTTTTTTACAAATTGATGTCATTGGAAAGTAAAAGGTAGATCTAATGCAAGCAACTTAAAGGCATAAATGTTTGATAACAAATGACAAAAAGTCATTTTGACATACCGCATCAGTAGCAGCACAAGAGCCATATACGTTCTCCAGATTTTCAACGGCAACATATTCTCCCTGTGACAACTTGAAAATGTTCTTTTTCCTATCAATGATCTTTAAACTTCCCTCTGGTTGCCATTCGCCAATATCTCCTGCATCCCAGTTGAATTATGTCATTAACGTGCAAACTTCAAAGAATCCTACATCCAAATATTAGAACGATGCTATACAAGATCCTATTTCACCTCGACCAAAAATTTTAACTCTAAGTAACAAGATAAACAAGAGTCAGACCTGTATGAAACCATCCATCTATCAAGACTTCTTTTGTTAGATCGTCTCTCTTGTAATAACCAGAGAAAACTGTGTCTCCCCTTATGCAAATTTCTCCACGTGGAGTGGTTGAAAGTGCATCATATCCCATTTCTGGAACAGACACTAAGCATACATCCACATTAGGCACAGGAGGCCCAACAGTACCAAGCATTGACAATTCATTCGGTAGAGAAACAAATGTCCCTGCACATGTTTCAGTGAGACCTGCAGCAAACAATGATGTAGCATCAGAAAGGTACTATCAGTCTATTAGTGAACATGGAGATTGGATCTTTGAGATTTTCCACATGAAATCAAATGAAGACTTCTGCACTCTGCCCACAGATTATCAACCAAAGTAAAAACAGTTTATGTATGCCAACAGATGTTATTCCCAAACCATGAAGGCACAAACTGTAGGAGAAACTCAGACCTTTCTTTGATGCCAGCAATTAATAGCGACTACTTGCAGCCACTGTTGTATGCATCCTATAATAGCCGTATGTTGCAATATATATATCGTATCTATTAAGAAATACAATATGATACACCACCCATATCTTAAAAAGTGGTGTATCATGTGTATCTTATGAAACATAATCCCGTATCTTATGGTACAGGACAATACAACCCTGAGTCCTCCTTTTTTGAGTTGGGTTCTAAAACTCTTTTCTCCTCTTATTTGTAAACAATTGTAGGAGTTGGAGGGTTTGCCACTTTCAAGGAGAAATTATCAATTTGAAAGAGGAACTGTCAATTTTCAGGTGAACATCCATTTGAAAGTGAACCTGGCTATGTGACTAGTGCATCTCAAGGTAGATAGAATTATAAAAAAAAATAAGCATCCCAATGTCTGCAATAATTTTCCTCGTAGTTGCTAACAAGCAAAGAAAAAAATTGATATGTGGCCAACGGACTTCCGACAGAACTTAACTCATTTAAATGTATGAAGGTTAAATGCATTTTTGCAGGCACACATACCGTAGCCCTGTAAAACATGTGCACATGACACCACTCTTAGAAAAGCTTCTACATGAGTAGCAAGTGGTGCTGCACCAGAGAGAATGAGCCGTACACGACCTCCTAATCCTTGTCTCACCTATGGTATGTTGAATCTCACACATGAGAACGACAATTATCAAAAAACTAAAAAAATAAAACAAGCTATACTTAAGCATCCAGACATTCTGAATAGTGAACACACTCTCACCTTACTGAAAACTATTGCATCAAATATTGGAGCAGCCTGCTCATGTTTGAACCCCTTTTTCATACAATTATATTTGCTGCATGGTGAAGATTCTAATGTAAGCAAAAGTAGAAATTATGTCACGCAGAATGCAAGCTTCTTGCTTGTATCTGCAGTTCATTTTCACCAAGATAATGGTATATAACAATAAGGAGAATCCAAAAGTAAGATCTCTGAGAAGAAAAGGCACATATGTCAGGCACATGTGATGCATCCCATGGTTTCTGAATTATAATAGCGCCTAGCTATTCGTAGCAGGCACTGAAAGATCACAAGCTATTGAGTCAAAAAGCCATGGCCTTTACTTCTTTAATGCTGCCAGTGAAGGTTAAGACCTTTTGACCCTGTACCAAAAATCATGTGTGGCCCTCTAACAGGCAATCACAGCCCGAAAAATCACAACTATGACCAGAAACTACAGCTTGTGATTCCTCGGCCTGCCATTTGCTACCCTGTGACCAAAGCTACTGGTCATCACTAAGAGGTTGATAAGGATAACCTTAACTAATGGACTGCTACATTTTAAAGTAGCAATATCACTAGTTGAAATTGAACAGCAGAAGGATACTTACTATGAATGTGCAACATTAAACAATGTTCTTCTCAAAAGCCCGCCTGAGGAGATCCTTTGCATAAGCCCTGATATATCCATGCACCAAAATAAAAAATATTCAATAGATATATCAAATACTCACATAATACTGTGTGTAACCCAAGGCAAAAGTATCAGAAGTTGCTGATTAGGGTGTGCCACTATGGTTATAAATGACATGCCCTCTTGCCCTTATTTAAGCTGGAATGCGCAAATAATCAACATTTTAATTCAATAATATTGATAGCTAAAGGAGGGAGGTGACCCAGGAGAGAAGCAAGCTAAGAAGCATATTGTGCAAAGTAGCTGCACATCACTAGTAGCATGTTGTAACAGAGAGCACATCACTCTTGCATCTAATGTTGACAGGTATGTGAGGTTAAACAACTGAAAATTCCACCAAAAACTGCCACTTAGCAGCATGATAAAATGCTACCATACAGTGCCTTTAACCAGCAGTACTGTAGATTTATCCAAGCTATTGAAGAGCTTCAATTGCCAGAAATAGATTCCTCTCTGGAGAATGGGTAGACACTGAGGGATGAGACAATGTGTGCTAGGGCTGAATAGTTATGGTGGTGGTGGTTCTAGCAGCATTGTAAGCATAGGCATCAGGGGCAGAGGCTACAGAAACAGAGGCTCAGATCAATGACAGGTCAGGGCTGGGCCAGATGTATCAACATAAACAACCATTATTGTTTGGGAATTTTTAGTCAGGTCACACGCACACATGCACATGAACGTGCACATATATATGTAGGAAAAATCAATTCTGCACATCCCTTTTCGAAAAGGAGGAGACAGTGTTATGTGATAACATGGAAAGGTGAGTCATAAAGGGTATGTACTGTGTAGGGTTTGTAGAATGGAACTGAACGGGTTGACATTGCCATGTATCTGGTTAGTGTTTAGGCACAGAAAATATCATTTAAGAGCTCCAAACTTGAAGGAAGCATCTCAATCATGCAAACTAGAACAACAGAGAAATCAATTGGAACTCATTTATTCACCTGAATATATTCGATCCAGAACACGTGGGACACCACAAAAGATGGTCGGTTTTAGTTCTCCAATATCCTCAACCAATAATTTGACATCCTGAAATTGATTTATATAATAAGTGAAATTGAACAATTTTGCCTATTAGAAAACAAAATGATCACTCACCCCCTGCCAAAATCCTATTGAAGCGCCTTTCCATATAAATAATTCTTCAATCACCCGATCAAATATGTGTGCAAGTGGTAGGTAAGATAAGTAAACATCCTTGTTAGTCAACTGGAAATTTGGAATAGAAAATATCAGCAACAAGATTATGCAAGCACATAAAGGGTGAGAGAGTAATACCTTACTCCTCGCCTTAAAATTGCATTAGTAGACAAAAAAAAGTGTGAAAAAATAGTTTTCTGCTAAATGCACTCAATAGAGGACCCCAAACTGTTTAATCTTCGCAATTTGCAAGATTTTTCTTAAAAATGGACTAAAGAGAAAAAAAATGAAATTGTATTGAGAAAAAGTATTCTGGAGTTTGACCTGACATTTTGCTGGTGAATTGAATAAAACAATGTCGAATTTTCCTTATCAAACAGAAAAGCATATTCCTTACATGTATCTACAATCTACATGGAATAACAAAATGAAAGAGGGAAGTGGTAGTCTAAGTAGGCTTGATTGTTTACCTCTTCATTCACACATTCAAGTAGCCGCTCAACACCAGAAATGAGAGTAACGATACTCTTGTTGCTTAAGAGAACTCCCTTAGGATCACCAGTTGTGCCACTAGTATACATTATGGTACAGATGTCATCTTTCTTCGGAGATGGGAAATCAAACTGTTTTTTATCTCCCTGGCAATGAAAACAGTATATTATCAACAACTATAAGCATCTTGCATACAAATTGGTTTATTCACCAACTTCCATTTCTCAAGCAAATCTTACATCACAAAAGACCCTTGAAAATGATGATTAGTCCAGAGTTAGAATTATGCCACCCAAAGCTGAACCACTAACACAAGTATCGTTGAAGCAACACAAGGATATCAAGCAATTCCATAAAACATATTGCACTTTGTTTGTACAGGCAGGTGAAACACAAATCACTTTGGAAGAGTAGGAGATCAATAATGAATGCCTCTAATGAGAGTTCTACTCCATTCTGCAGTAACCATCTGTCTATCATTGCTCCAATAAATGTTGTATGATATGAACAACAACTTCAGGAAGCATGAGTGCAGAGACACATGTTTGTGTGTATAAATTGATCAGATACAAACATGCTTTCTTTTGAGTTCAAACTGATAAAAAATCCATATCAGACTCAGATCTGACAAGTAGCTAGGAATGTTCATCGAGTCGAGCAAACTCAAGTTCGACTCGAACTCGCTCGGTTAAGCTCGACTTGAAAGTTAAATTAGTCGAGTTCGAGCTTAATTGATAACTCGAGTTTGTAAACGAGTTGAGTTTGAGTTGGATGAACTCGATTAAGCTCGATTAGGCTCGTTTAACACTAATACTTATTTTTGTAATTTCAAAAACTTAAAATGGCTTAAGTAGATACATGAAAATTTTAAGCAAAAAATATATATTGAAGGACATTAGCTTAAACAATTCGAGCTCGAGCTCACCTCATAAAGCTCGAGTCAAGCTCGAGCTGCGCTATATGTGAGTCAAATCGAGTTCGAGCTGGCCGAGCTCGAGCTCGGCTCGGTCGTTGTACATCCCTACAAGTAGCACCTAGACCCACAAAAAAAGTTACATGGAACATGATAGAAGTTGAATTGTTGATTATTATGCCCCAAAATGGTCGTCTTCTTACATTTTCTAATAAAGTTTTACCAGGTTTATGTAATTTATAAGATTGAGCAACAAATAAGTGATTGCTTATACATCCTCAGACGTGACCATTGATCTGTATGTGCACGGACAGACTCGTCGTGTGGAGGCTGGCAATGGAGCATAAAAGTAACCAGATAGATATATGGAACACTGTGACCAACTTTGAAATTAGTAATCAAGCATAAATTTTTCGCAGATCAAAGAACAGCAAAGAAAGAACATCTTGACTCCATCTGAGTATTGGCTGCATCTCAAGAATAAAGTTCAAAAAAACGTCACCAACCAGATTGCTTAATCTTCTTAGATATCATATCACGATCCACCTAATGATCCTACATGCTCTTGCTTCGGATCTAATGGTAAACTATTAATATAACCAAATATGATTTGATCTTCAGAAATTAGTGTGAAATGCCAACTTTTCCTGGATCGAAGGACAGCAAACCAAGGGCATCTCAAACTCCAAATAGTGATTGCAGTCAAGAATAAAATTTATAAATTTTCAGCATTCAGCAGATTGCCTAACATTCATTTTAGATATCAAATCATGATAATCATCCCACTTCTGCAGATGGCTGCACATTCAACAAACATTGTGAGAATGACATACATCAGGCAAGAAAAAGAAAAAAAAATCCCATCCATACAGAAACAACTACCAAACCAGAAAAATGGCACATTAAATTGACAACATTCCAATTCTTAGAAATGTATCTTACCAATAGTAAAAACTCATCCCAAGAATAAGCTGCTAAGCCAAACTTCTCAACGTCTTCCCGTTGTTCATTTGTAAACTTCCCAAAGCTAACTAGAGCTGCAAAAATGAAAAAAAGAAAATTGTCAATACCAAACCCAGTCAAACAGGTGGCACATCAGGTAGATAAAACTTACCCTTCAAGAATTTTGATGAATTAGACAAGATTTTCAGCATCTGAAGACAAAAGACACAAGCTATTAGAATCCGAAAGACAATACTGAAATATGGGCAAATTACTTCAAGAAAACTCCTTGAGCATGTATAGATACACAGTATGAAATCGGGGAGTTATTGACCTAGACAATTAATTGTATGTGTGCATAAACAAGGTCCTTGAAGAATTAAACATGAGATGTCCTAAAAACAAGGACCTCATCATGTCAACAAGAAGAAAGTACCCACAAAAGAGATGAATTGAAATTAAATCATGAAATAGAGAAATTGAGCAAAAGCATAAACACTTTGCCAGAAGAAATTAAAAGCATTAACAGCATGACACATTAATTTCTAGCCTGTATGTCATATCAGGATACTGAACTCTGTGTAACAGCATATGCACATTAATTTACCAGTTACTACCTATGTCACAGGGGTACCTCTATGTCACACGGGTGCTTCTAAATGCCTGCCGCACCCGTGTCAATACTGGTGCTGGTGCTGGTGCTGGTGCTTCTCCGACAGCACATCTGGTTCAGTCAGCCAAACTGGGCTAAAACTGACCATTTAAATGTATGCATAATTAAATTATCTCTAATACAAAAAGTTATATGTAAATATAGATAAATAAGGCTACTAAACAGTTAACTAATTGATTTGGGGAAACAGTGATCATAGACTTTAGAATTGTCACAAAAAATGCCGTTTTTTTAAAAAAACACGTATTATACGCCAAAAACGTCTCCACCGTATAAAACGGGAATAAGACGCGTTTTTTTCAAACAAACGCTCAAAAATAAAAAAACGTGTTTTATACGCATCTTCTACGCTTTTTTTAAGACATGGGTGAGTTTTAAAAAAATGGCACACGTGTAATATTTGTAAAAAAATTGGTTTTTTTTAACTTGGACACCCCTTTTAATGGCAAAAACGTCTTTTGAGAAGGAAAGAGGGCTTAGGTTATTCGTCTCCTTCATTCTCACTTCTCATCTGAGTGAAGGCTGAGCAGCTGAAGAGGGCTGAACTGAAGAGGGCGAAGAGGGGACACCGGACGGATGAGCGGTGAGAGGGGGACACCGGATGGCTTAGGTTATTCCTCTCCTTCGTTCTCACTTCTTACAAAAACTGAATTGTGCCTTATAACTTTGTTTGTAATGGTTGGGTTGTGTTTTCTATTGTTGGATTGTTTTCTTTTCTATTGATTTAATCGTCTGCCTTCTTGTTTCTTTCCTTCTTTTTTTTAGGTATGAACTATGAAGTAATGAAACATATGCTTGATTTATCACAGTTCAACTTATTGAAGGCTTCTCTTGTTAAATTAGATGTATTGAAATAATTGTCAGAATTAGGTTTACAATTGTGCTAACCGTTTATGTAACTTAAGTTTCTCATCCTGAACTCGTTATGGTGGCAGTGTGTGGTAAACTAGCTGCTGATTTAGTGCTTCGAGTCATTTGACTGATGTTTATTTTATTTCTCCTCTTTGTAATGGAGCTTTTGCATCAGATCCATCTTGTCCATGTCCATCAGATTTCATTTTTTTTCCATGTGGCATAGTTTGTTTCCTAGATGCAGAAGTATATAGCATATTGAAGTATGAGAATTTCTCATTTATTTTATTTTTATATAATTGATAGGATTTTTTATTTATTTTTTAAAAAATTGTTGTCTTTTTCCCGTTTTATTCCCGAGATATACAACTTTGCTGTATTATACCCGTCTTTTTCCTCACCGTATTATACCCGTCCACGTTTTTTGTGACAATGCTTTAGAGACATGACAATTCTTATAATCTAAAACAACTTAGAGTCAGACAGATCACTTCAGAAAGGAAAGAGTGAAAACATTGATTGTTCTGTTTAAACCCAGTAAACTAAGTCCCCTCTTGAGCCAAGGAAAAAAATCTATCCACAATTTTTAATTTTCCTTTCCCCCTATCTGACAGATGAAACTTGCTATTCTAACATCTTATTGCTTTTTTCCCTATTTCAGAAAGCAGGCAGAATGCATATCTAAAAGGAAAACCTGAAAGAAACTTGAAGATGAATCTTCGTTTCAGAACAGGAACAGAAATCAAAACCACCATATACAAATATTGTACAACGAAATGGTTTACTCTAATATGTAAAGGAGCAAAATGGACAGTTGATTTAACAAAAATAAACTCTGCGTCTCTCAGAAAAGGTGTACATGCATAGCCAATCTGCTCTAGTTCTGCCCCATTTTAGACACAAGTGAGAGAATCCATGCTTCCAATCAATAAGTCACTACCAAACACCATTTAGCATATGGAAGCATAAAAATCATACCTCAGCGATCTTTTTCTCTTCAACAAATGCAATAGAAACCTCTGCATGGCATACTATAAACTCAACTGCTCCAGCACCTTCAAAGGATATAAAAATGCTTGAATTATAAGATATGGTCAAGTTTAGCAAGAAATTAAGAGAGTACAAAAATTAAAGATTTGAAACCTAATCTTGTCATTTGTGACATTTGTAGAATACTTTTCAGATACTTGTCATTCTCCCACATGTACAATAATTTGTTTTCCACGTAAAGTTGTTTTGCACCTTACTGGCATAATACATGTGTTAAACATATTTTGATCAGCATTCTCCCCATAAGCTTTAGTGAACCCTCTAGTTCCTTATCATCCATAATTTCTCCAATATGGTCACTCTTGCTTTGATTTCACACCAGATGAGAACTAGCTTTTTTCCATCAAACATTATTATTTGCTCCAACATCATCACCAAGGACACCAATGGAGATAAGACCCGTTCTTTGGAATATCAGAGGCAGTAGCAGTTTTCCTTTTCTTTTGACATTATTTAATAATACTTCAAAAATCAGAGAAGGCAAAAGGTATACCTAGAGTATCGTACAAGGGGACGCAATATATGCCATGAGCATTGCAAGCCTGAAAAAGTTGCAAAATGTTTAGTTATGTTCCAGAGGTACAAATATCCATTAGTAGAACACACAATATTATGAACAGAGCAAGTTCCCCTTATTCACCAGCCAACAGCCTAGTAAACAACTTCAAGAGCAAAACAAGATATGTGAAAGTTCAAAAGAAACAAGTTATGTTTTCACAAAACCAATAGTCAAGTTCTGCATCAAATGAGAAAAAAATAAAAAAGAAGAATACAGATCAGCAAGCAAAAGACTACCTCCATACTCATAAGCCATTCAGGGCAGTTGGCACCATATATACCACAGCGTCCTCCCTACAAGTTACAGAATTTTCTGCTTAAGCAACACATAATAGTGGAATGAATCAACATAAAAAAAAAAAAAGGCATCTAAAGCCCACAGGTCAAATCCAGCCACCCAAATTATTTATTCAGTGCAGAAGGAAAATTTTCAAATCTTTTTCACAAAGTTTCATCCTTAAATTTTTAATTCAGGAAACAACATAGGTGCTTACTAATCCGTTACAAATAAAACCAATGAGAAGCTAAAACTGGAAGCAGGAATATAAATTGTTGAATATGGTAGAACATACACTTGCCATCATGACAACCAGATACTTGTGTAGCCTGCAAACATCCTAAATACTTGCTTTGGTTGCCAAGGTAAGTGTCTCCAAGTGACAGACAACATACCTCACTGGCTCACCATATGCATATTAGTGCTGTCATGAATATTTTCTCCAGCACTCTTGTTGATAGTCATGTTATATACGGTTAAAATTGTGAGCCATAGATATACCATTCACTACCCAGTACCAAACTCAACCAAAGACAAGTAAAGAAGAAAATTATATCCCCACTTCATTCGTAGCAAACCAGAGTATAAAGAAAAGAAGAATGCGTGCAAGTATCAGCTCCATGCACAGAGATTGTGATGAAGAATCTGATTTTGCTTTCTTGATGTGCCATCACACAAGATAACCTACTCATGTGAGTGCAGGCATAGATGTGGATGCAGTTGTAGATGTGGCAAGGATGTATTCATGCATGCACTCATGCACATGCACACACACACACACACACACACACACATAAAGATAGCTTGAATCCGTCATTGCTTTTCTTCTATTTCCAGGAAATGATAATACTCAAGTATCAAAATCAACCAGATTAACTATTTCCAAATGGGAAAATCACAATTAAAAATACTTTATTCTAATCTATAGAACATCAATGACACCATAAGGAATTCTGTGTCACGACAACATAGAAGTTCAGAACCCTTCAAAGACAAGATTTATGCTGCCTAGATTACCAGCAATCCTCTTTCGAACACTGTGGCAGTGGGACAAATTCAAATCTTTGCAAAATGCTAATACCAATAAGCATAACTGCTCCAATTCTGCAGGCCCGTGTTACTTCTCTTCTCAAAAACATGGAATAATCTATAGCAGAATATTTGGATAGGAAAACTAATTATGTAACCGAAACAAAGTCCATCTTTTCATATGACGCAAGACACATCCATATTCAAATGAAGTTCTAAAGAAGGAAAAGAAAGCATAAACAGTGAATGTGTTAAGACATGATTACCGGCTCAACACCACAACTTCTGATAGAAAGTCCAACTTTCATAACAATGTCATAGACCTCTTGGTATGTCATCCACACATATTTACCTGGCTGGAATAAAATTGCTAGTAAGATATCACATCATTCACAAAGAAGTTACAAAAGGGGCAATAATCAGGCAAAGCACCTTTCCATCCACAATTTCTCGCCTTCCTAGCATTGGGTTCTGTGGATTTCTTTGTACAGAAACACTGTAATGTTCAAAGGCATATACTTAGTGCATGCATGTAAGCTTTAATAGGACAATCAATTTAAGTAAACATCAGTTCTCCAGTCAAATTTCATGATATAGTACATGGAATAGCTAACATGAAGAAAATTGATTCAAGCTCTTACCATGAAAAAGAAAACAATCTTCCACGTCAAAAATAAGACAAATCTTTCAGAGGTACATAATGAAGAGAAGTACATACTTGATATTTGTTTGAGACCAGAAAAAACAAGAATCAAAGGGCAAAAAAAAAAAGTTCAGAAAATCAAACAGAAAAAAAGAAAGTAACATGTATTTAATCACAAAAGTAGGGAAACAAGCTAATGCAAGTAAGTAAACCTACGTTTTTTTAACAACATATATTACTGGAGTATGTAATGACTAGTTTTGTTTTCTGAACCATCTCCTGGACTTCTCATGCAACTGCAGCTACATCCGAACCCCAAAAGAACAGAAGTATTTTGCAACCCAAGGGAAGGCCTGCATACAATTTATATGTCTTGTAACAAACTATACAATATGTCACTATGTGTGTCATAACTAAGAGTGGAATGATATAAAACAAAGAAGCTAGGATATATAACTAAGAGTAGTGCTTTCATGGTTTTTGTATGGAAATCTATTTTCATTTTCCAAGTAAAATGAATTTGAAGTGCTATTATGACTTTTGAGTTCCAAAAATTGGGCGCCCAGACATACTCTTTTTGATGATATTGAGTTACATTGCACAATAATGTACAGAAAACCGTCAACTGAATCCCAACTAAAGTGTGAGAGGAAGTATCATTTTCTTCATAAAATATGTTCTTTTAAATATTCTTTCCCTTTGTGATTTCAAAATATATGTATACAAAATTTACATTCCCATGATACATTATGACATGTCATCATGTATATGTGAATTACAACATCACCTGCATGTGGTTGACTGACGTATTTATGGATTGAAATTGTTCTGACACTGAGTTCTTTTACATGTTTATATTATTCTCAATGTCATGTCACAAGTTTGTAGTGACTTAAAATATTTATCTATCAAAATCTTTTCTTAATCTGGTAAAGAATGGATGATTTGGAAACGATCAAATGAGTTCATTGCAGTAACGAACTCAACCAGTTCCATTTATCTTGGATGACAATAGACCAATGCATCATCAGCTTGACTGGAATGTACATGGAGGGAAAACTTTATTCTTGAGGTATATTTTCTTAGAAGACATGTTTATCGCTTCCATCCAGTAAGATATTTTGAAAAATAACTCGTTCCTCAAGTGGCTAAGCTGGACTGAGATTCTTAAATAAGAAAAGATCCAGCAACCTAGAACTAGAAATTCACTGAAAAATAATTGTTCTGCAGAATATCTAAAATATCAAGTCCCGATTGAAGAAAAGGCTGAAACCAGTGACAATTATTCTTTGAATTCTAGCAGACTCAAACTAGATATGCAGGTTACATGCCGTATACAAATCCATCCTAATGTCTACATGGTAAATCTGACCGACCAAGCTCAACCCTGATGATGGGATACAGTGAAAATCTGCTATGTAAGACCAGATTAGATTCGGAAGATATTTGCAGTTAGACTGCCACAATGTTGTCAACCTGGTCATAACTTCACACGTCTAACTACCCCAAAATACATCCACCGACTTCATCTCCTTTCTGGCATACGGATAGACATCAACTCTCACATGTAAACGGATATTTTAACAGAAAAGCCGCATGCATGTGCAGAATTTACAACTTATAGTTACAAATCTCCATCAGAGCATCAAAGTAAATGGTTTTACTTGGTCGAGAACAAAGAAATATGGTTTTTGATCAGCCAGGAGCGAGATCCTGATCTAACTACTTATAAGTATACATTTTTTCGGTATACCAAAAGCGAAATACAGTCAATTTATGGCTCTAGTCAACAGGCTCTCCTGGCCGTGCAAGCATCAGGTATTCCTCCAAAATCCCGGGTACGCCAACCGAGGGAGAGAGACAGTAGCACAACATCTACGCATGTCCTTTGCTAAAACACGGGCCCCATCTCACAACCACAGATCAATAAGACATTAGACACGAATATCGAAGGATCAATGATGCCTGTGGAGGTCACGCGACTTCCCCCCAACATCTCCCATAAATCGAAACCAGAGTTGCCATTCCAACCAAACAGAAGATAAACCAAAAGAAAATGAAACCCATTTCATGGCAACCCAAAAAAAGAACAAGGACGCCTCTTGAACCAACAAAACCGGCAGAAAACACGAGATGCCACCATCGGTGGAAAGTAAAAGGAGAAAAGAAGACCAGAAACAGAGAGAAAAGCGACGAGGAAGTACCGGAAGACATCCCAGCAGCTCTCGAGTCCCGGCACCGGCTCGGGGAATCCATCCTTGGCAAAGGCGCTCCTGTAGACAGGTCCCACAGATGGCCTCTCTCCATCGCCCTCCTTCCCCTCCTCCACCTTCACCAAGAACTTCATCTCACTCCCCATCTCCCTCTCACTCTCCGACCCACAGCAAAGACTCAGGAATCCAAACAAATAGGAGCTGACGTGTTCAAAGGAAGCTCGTCAAGAAACGAGAAGACGGCCACTCTCATATATAATTAAAATTTGCAGATTATGGTATTCATGAGAGAGCGACAGCCCGACCCCACCTCACGACTCCGTCCAGGGAAATTTGCTGCCTCGTCTCTCCTCTATCCTCCTCCTCTCACGCTTCGGATTCGGTAGCTCCTCTTCCAAGTCCAAATCCAATTTTACCGAGTTCGACTTGATCAACGGGTCACTGTAATTAAACTTAGAGTTTGAACCCAAATTCAAACTTTATTACAATTTAGGTAAGTCGGGTTTTATCCAATTCCAGTCAGATATTAGATTTAGATCCAATCCTATTGATTTCAAATCCGATAGGCAATTGGATCTAGATTGCTTTCCTATATTTGATTAAACAATGGAAAGCACGATCTTACGTTGATTGGTAGTTTTTTTTACAGGAAACTCCAAATTTGTGGAATTAGTTTCCTGTGAAAAAGAAAAACTTGCATCTTGATTGCTAAGTATCGTGTGGAGATGTCATTTTCCGAAATTAATAGCTCAAGCTAACCCCTCATATGTCAATTTAATTGACAAATGTGCTCACACGCAAAAAAAAAAGAGGAAAAATTATGTATTTGGAGAACTTTTCTGCAATTGGCTTGTAAGTTGTAATATGGAGGGGTGACCAACTAGTGGAGAGCTGATCTTCAAAGTTCGGCTCGTGAACGAGTTCTAGCCGTGTCATTTGCTTAACGAGTTGAGCTCAAGTTCATGAGTCAACTCATTCAAATAATCAAGTTGAGTTTGAGTTCAACACATAATTGTCGAGTCGAGTTCGAGCTCAACAGATAACCGCCGCCTTGAGTTTGAGCTATTTCCGTCGAGCTATTCTCGAGCTCGAGCTGATTCGAGCTCGAGGTTTCATTAGTCGAGTCGAGTTCAAGCTGACTGAACTCGGTCTTGACTCAGCTCGGCTACACGCCAACAAGTTTTTATGTCACAGGAGTGTTGGGGTATTTTCGTCTTTTAAAAGCTCTTTTTTTATATTTTTTATCCTTGTTTGCCTTTTTTATCCTTGTTTGCCCATTAAGAGTGCACGTGTTTGCTCTTGAGGCAATTTGCTCTACCTAACTAATTAATAAGCCGGGTTTGGGTCGGCTCGTAGTCTGTGACCAATCTAATTAATAAATCGAGTTTGGGTTGGCCCGCAGCCTCTCAACGAAAAGCTTGATTTGACTCGATTAAAAACTAATCTTTTAATATAATACAATATAAAAGTATAATTAATTATAACAAAGTAAGCTAGTAATTTACTACACATTAAATACAGAAAGTGAGTTGATCTTTTTTTAACATTAGATGTCACAATTTTCTCGACGTTGTTTTAATGCCGAGGTTTTGTTATCGAGAACATCCAACCAAATCATTTTCACAACTCTATTTATATATATATATATATATATATATATATATATATATATATGACTTTCACAACTCTATTGAACGCCTGTTAAGTTGGCTTCAGACCCTCTGTTCATTTCTTCTTTAAAATCTCTCTCTCTCTCTTTCTCTTTTGTTCACTTTGCTATTCGGTTACGGCGCCGTCCTTCGTCTACTGTTGGGTGACTTTATTGTTCTGTCTGACCACTCTCTTTCTATCTTTTTTATTACGTTTTATTGTGATACTAATTTGTATATTCCCTTTTTATTTTGTTTTGCGGTTTACTTATGTACTTAGGGGACTTATTGTCTCCAAATTTTGCTATATATTTTCATTTTATCGGCTTTTTTTCTTTTTTTTTCTCTCTCTCTTTATATATATATATATATATATATATATATATATAGAGAGAGAGAGAGAGAGAGAGAGAGAGAGAGAGAGAGAGAGAATCAAATTGACATTTCTTTAAGATGACGACTTGTATGACAGGGTTGCTTTAGTTTTTCATAGGCACGCAACTTTTTTGGCTCGACATTTGAGAGAAAAGGACGAAAAAAAATTCCCCAAGCATTCACACGGGTCTTTTGCTTTAGTTTTAAGAAAATGGTGAAACAAGTCTCGCCTGATCTTTGTCAAAATGATTCTAATTTCTACGCCGTTGGTCCTACCGGCGTGTCCAAGAACTAAAAGAAAAGTTACATTTTTTTTTAACTTAAAAAGGCGTATACAAAAACAGAAACGCATTTAGGTTTGATTCTTATTTGAATACTTTGAAGAAGATTATATAAAAAAAATAAATTCACTTTTATTATGCCTTTTATATTTATTAGATATTCCAAGGCTTCTTTATTCATCTTTTTAAGGGTTTTGGACTGCGTGAGAACTTAGGTAGGGTACGATACACTTATCAATTAGAATGTCACTATGTGGGTGTTTGCAGTGGAGGGTATTAGCACCTACTGAAATGGAATCAAACAGGTGACAACTTCTATGAGCCCGCCTCCTTCACTAATTATGTTACATTCCTTGAGACTCATTTATTATGTCACTTGCAGAACTTTATGCTTGAGTTTGGGAGAATGAGTTATATGTTACTTAACTTGGATAGCAAAAAAAAAAATTTAAATTTATTGTTAAAAATATAAATTATTCCAAAAAATTCATGAATCACATTTTTCAGCTCAATTTCTCAACAACTTCACACCCTTTAGAGAGGAAATCTCTTTCCACTTTTGCTCTTAGAATCACACTTAAAAGAGAAAAGGCAAAGTTGTGAAGAGACCAACAACAAAAAAATTGTAGATTGTGTAAATTATTCAAAAACATTTTTTTCTGTTAAGAGTAAAACAGTGTTTCTACTTTAACCCGTTTTTTGTAAAATCTAGGATTTATGAAACCCAAGTTTTTTACTGAGTTTGAGAAATTTTGTGTGTGTTTTTTTTCTGACACATTCAAAACCTAGTTTTTGAATAACTTAAATGGGACCAGGCTTTTCACTCCCTTTTACAAAATCGGGTTTTGTCAAAACTGAGTTTTCCTCAAATCCAGTTTTGATAACATCCAAATAGTCCAAAAACCTGGCGTTTAAGTGTCACCCAAACACCTTCTAAGCAGTTTTCTGCAAAATTATCAAAATTTAAGCATCTTGGTCTACCTTGCAGATCACATGCACTTGCACTAATTGTCGCATGTTTCTACCTACATTTTTGTGGTTGACGTTTGGAACTGCGAGTTGCGTGTCGTCTTAGAACAACCAAAGGTTTCCGCTCATCAATTTCAATGGACCACGCTCCCGGAGTTTTAGATCTGGGTAGCCATCAAATCATGAGGAAACCGGCTGCTACTTACAGTTAGGAATGTTTGGTTGTAAGGATCGAATTATAGTTTCAAAATTTTAACAGGAATTTAAATACAACTTTTCAATTTTTTTTGTTGCATATGTTAAACTAAGATTCTTAAAAATTTACATATAAATTTTTTAAGATGGGATGTGGAAAAATTAAACAAGACTCCTGTGCCCCCACCTGCCTCTGGCCCTGCTAACGGTGGACGTCCGGTCCCACATGTTTAATGACTCGCTTTCACCCAAATTCCTAAATATGCAGTCCCACATGTTTTTTAGCAAAATTGTATTCTTTACAAATGAGGCATTAGGCATTTGGCTCGACTCGATCATATATATATATATATATATATATATATATATATATATATATATATATATATATACTCAATTGTCCATTTGTATAACGATATCTAGACAGTGCAAGATAAAATATTCAGCTATTATTAGCAATCACAGATGAGTTACAATATCGATTGAAACTGGTCTTATTTACATTGCATTTTAGTTAAACTAGTTTTATACAATCAATCGATTTGACGCCAGTAGAACTGATTTTCATAACATGCATGAAAAAAAAATACAAAATTAATCTTCATGTAAGTCGATACGGCAGTGGGAATTGATGCTGTGAAAGGGAGGAAGATACTATGTTATCCTTCAACCTCCCAATATTAAATATCGTAGAGTTAATGCACTTCTTCCAGTCTTGGTCTTGTCACCGGGGTAGAGCCAAAAATTGTTCATAAGGGGGTCGAATTAAAGTTTTTAAGTTTCTACATGAGCCGAAATATCATTTTCAAAATTTTATATAAGACGAATGTTTTTTTTTTAGTTTACATGTAAATTTTTAACTTTTTTCTTTGAGGTGGGGCTAAGGTCCTTGCTGACCCTACCTTGGCTCTGCCCCTGCCTGCCACAATGCCAACCCGACCTTCCACCCAATCAAGTTCATTAATCAGTTTTACCCAAGAAAGAGCATTCACCCTAACCAAAATTATTATTCACCAATAACATGCCAAATTGGTGAGTGCGCATTTAATAACACTGGATGGATATGGATGTGCTAGAAAAGTCAAGAATCTACATAAAAGGATCATGTCGATATTTCCAATGCACACAAGAAAAAGATCTTTGCAGCATTTTGTTAGGTTTTGGATATGAAAAATACATCTATCTCATTTAGTATGTATGACTAGTTCATGTACTTTTTCCACTAACCAGCTTAGTATGAAGATGAAATATAAGGTTATGTCATCTGTGACTGTAAGGCTGTAGACTGAAGCATAACAACAACCGTTAACAAGAAGAAGATGAATTGAGAAACTGCAAAAGGAACTTTTGAATTCAAGATCCATGGATTCATGTTTTTATTGTTCCGGCGATAAACTTCGATTTTCACCGACAGAAGTTTTCTTTCAAAGTAAAGGTCTTAGAACCCGAGGGGTGTTGATGCACTGGCTTGGGCAAGTGGTTGGTAAGTAGCTGGTTATCGATTTAAGCCACATTTATGGGCGTTCCACTCGTCAGTTCGATTCTCGTGGTCACTATTCGTTTAAGTGGTCTGGCGTGGGGCATGATTTATTAAACCAAAGGTGCATGGTCCTCACATTCAATTTTCAATCAAAACCTAAACCCTAGGGGAGTTTTGGTTTCTCCAACATTACAAAAGCACAGTCAAACAAAAAAAAAATTAACATGGAGAAGGACGTTTTAGACATATAAAACAATTGTTGCGTTTCCTTCATCTTTTTTTGTTGCACCTTGGCATTCATCATGTTTGAATAAAGGGTGTGTATTTGAAACAAAATTCATTTTGAGATTTATTTTCCAAGTTTCTGTTTTCTTATGATCTATCAAATCTTTGGGTAATGAGACATTTGATATACCTAGAATCATGGAATTTTAAATCAAAATGATCATTGTTTAAGAAATTGGAATTAATAAACAAACGGGGTAGTTTGTTTCCAGAATTAGGAAACTAATTGGAACTTTGATTTCATTCCAATTTGAGGAAAAATTATGATTCTGAAATTTTCATTCTTGAATCAAATTCCAAACCATCAAACACAGTGAGCACAAAACATAATCCAGCGCATTCATCATGTTTGACTAAAGAGTGTATAGTTGAAAGGAAATTCATTTTGAGATTGATTTTCCATGTTTCTATTTTCTTATAATCTATCAATCTTTGGGTAAGGAGGATGTTTGTCCATACAAAGTTAATTGTCACATATTAGCAAAATCTAATCTTAGTTTATCTTCCTACTCCACCTTTTACAAGCAATATGATTGCATCATGTTTGTATGTGTGTGTGTGAGAGAGAGAGAGAGATGTTTCGTACACGGAAGTCACGCTATAATCAAGACTTTGTCGCTTGCCCAACACCATAAAAGTCCAAAGCGAGTCCTCCCATCCCTAGGCCTTATGCGTGCTTCGACTTACATGCACATGCACATGACGCTCACAAGAACCAAACCAACAACTGGCCTCTTACCAGTGGCTGGCCCAATCAACTAGGCCAATCGCATTGCGGCTAGTAGACAATTGATTAAACTTGTTTGGATACTAGACTTTGTACGCCAATAGGGATTGATAAAAAATAGGTGGTATAGATCAAAATGACAAAACCTTCAAACCAAATTCTTCTTGTTTGCGACCAGATGCCGAAAGCTATGGTCAGACAGTAGTTTTAATTAGACATGAATGGATTTATACTACTAATTGAAAGTGATTTAGATTGGAAACATTATAACTGTGATTCATTCCCCGACTTTGGCAAGTGATGTTGAATTAACTGCTCTTTAAGGGGCATAACATAGTTGGTAAGGCTAGTTGAGAGTCATATTATACCCACCCAAGTCCCGACACAACTCCGCACTTTGACGGCAGACGAATGGGGTGCCGTTGGGCCTCTCTTTTTTGGGTCCTGACACAGCTCGGAATTTTGAAGGCAGACGAATAAGGTGTTTTTGGGTCTCTCTTTTTTGGGTAATAGATTGTTAACCTTTTGTTCACCCGAATATTCACAGCTCGGAACTTTGAAGGCAGACGAATAAGGTGTCTTTGGGTTTCTCTTTTTTGGGTAATAGATTGTTAATCTTTTGCTCACCCGAGTATTCACAACTCGGAACTTTGAAGGCAAACAAATAAGGTGTCTTTGGGTCTCTCTTTTTTGGGTAATAGATTGTTAGCCTTTTGCTCACCCGAGTATTCACAGCTCGGAACTTTGAAGGCAGACGAATAAGGTGTCTTTGGGTCTCTCTTTTTTGGGTAACAGATTGTTAGCCTGTTGCTCACCCGAGTATTCAGAGCTCGGAACTTTGAAGGCAGGCGAATAAGGTGTCTTTGGGTCTCTCTTTTTTGGGTAATAGATTGTTAACCTTCTGCTCACCCGAGTATTCACAGCTCGGAACTTTGAAGGCAGACGAATAAGGTGTCTTTGGGTCTCTCTTTTTTGGGTAATAGATTGTTAACCTTCTGCTCACCTGAGTATTGAATTAAACGTAAGACCAAGTTTTTTGTTTGTGTTACCTATGAAAATAGTCGTGTCACATTTGAATTCTAAGAATATCTACAAAGCCAGAACAAACAGATTGAAGAAATATGTTTCCCGAGGAAATTTATTTGTCGATTCATTCATTCATTGTGTCCGTGATACAACACAGTCGAATCCAGAAGTTTATTTATGCCAACCACATAGAAGCAGCGAGCCTTACACTCTTCTTCATCCCTGATTATATCCTGCTCAAGCAATCAAGCAAAGGGCAAACAACCGGAGTTATCAGAACGGTGAGGAATTCATGTATCGCTTCATCTGAATCCGGCTTTTCTTGTTCCTTACTTTCAGGATTGTTTGTTTTCCTTTCGGAAGGCTTACGGGTGACATTCTTTTTATGATTACACCGTGTTCTGCTTTCGATTGTGTGTGCAGGTGCAAATCAGCTGCATGCTTCCATTTTTCTTTCTGGAATCTGGAATTCGACCCTCTAAGTATGATCTACATGCTTGGTATAGTTGTGACTATCTTTGATAGAATTCGAATGATTTTTTGGATGCAAGTTTCAAAAAATAATGTTGAAAATTCACTAGGCTTAAGGACGCGTTTGATGATTGGATATCTAGTATTATTTTCCAACATTGTTTGGTAAAAATATTTGATAGCTTTCATAAGTTTTTATACATGCATTATATATAATTTTTTTTTTGGGGAGTTAGACTTTAAGAGGCTTTTGGCAACAAGAACACTAATACGGTGTTTTATAAATCTGTTTAAAAGTTGAGATAGATTCATAAAATACTATACTGGATTCTGAGGTTCCATCAACATGTCACAATCTAAGATTAAAGGAGCACTATGCTAGCATTTTTGTTGTCGTCTGAATAAAAATTCGAAAACTTTTGAGTATGGATTAACTCATAAAACTAAATTTGAAGGGGCTTAGCTTTTTTTTTTTATGAGATTTTTTTCCTATAGTTTACCTAGAACTCTGGACTACAGTTTGTAGTTTTATAGATAAATGGTCACTTCTCTTAAAATTGTCTACTAAGAGCACGAAATAGACTGCCGTTAACCTGAACAACAGAAATGTCTTTCACTAAAATCATATTCTTATCCTTCTTTTTTATTAGTTCTTAATATATTACTTAGAAGAGTAAGAATATAAGTTTGTGTGGCATGAAATAAAATTGAAAAAGGTTGGAGTTTACTATTTTGTTTTTGAAGATAAAAGAAGATTCAGTTTAAACTTTTATTTGACAAAAGAATCGTCCTTGTGAAGAAATCATAAAGGAGTTTTTTTTTTTTTATAAATTAAAGCAGTCTTAAAGCTGAAAATTGTATTTTTTTGTAAGAAAAAAGTAAACAATCATTTATATGTTCCAATCATGCCAAGCGTAGCTTGGAGAATGAATCAACAATGTGACTTCTGAGATTCAAATTAAATTACAAATAGAAACTATTACGGCAATTAAACGTACTCCTTTGCGTGCTTTATGTTTGTTACTTTTCAAAAGTTAGATTACTTCATTATGATAAAAAATGGTACCGACGGCTTACTTGGAGCAATCGACGTCGGGGCCGATCGGGAAGTCGACGTGGACGCCGCATTTGCCGGGCAGAGCAACGGCGCGGTCTCGTTTGAAGCCGACGACGTCTGCGGCGGCGCTCCTGATGCATTTGCAGATGGCCTGCAGGTCATCGTTGCTGCGACCCATGTCCTTCAGTTCCTTCGCCCCACTGCAACACCTATCGCTCGGGTCGTCCGCCTTCCCCGTCAGGTAACCCACGCAGGGCGCCATCTTATTGTACACGCTGCTGCACGACGGGGCCGCTCCGCCCCTCACCGCCAGCCACAGCCAGAGGACGGCAAGAAGCACCACCGCCTTCGCTGTCGTCGTCGTCACCATCTCCGCTCCTTAATTCCTGGAGTTGCTCTATCGAATCGTTTGGAGTCAAACGCCGATCTCGTTCACAGGCTTAAATGCACAAGCAATGATCGGAAATCAAAGGAGAGGCTTTATCATTTCGCCTGATCGGTTTGCAATGCGATCTTCGTGTTGCTGCTCTAGCGGCCGTGGAGGACCGTCCATGTTCCACGTTCCGTGATACGCCAGCGCATGTCTGGGTTTCTGCCTACCGATCTCCACCGTTCGTCCTCGAAATCGTTGGCCTTGGAGATGCCAAAGGAGAAAGAACGAGCAGGGAAAAACGTGCTTTGGTACATCACCTAATTCATCCTCACCAGCATTCACATGCAGGTGCTTCATGCGTGACCAGCAGCATAGTTGCCGGAAGCAACCTTCTTCCTCTTCTCCTGATTCAGCATAGTTACCGGAAGAAACCATCTTCCTCCTTTTCACTTAGCTTCCTTTCGTCGCGCTCCGGCTTCACACTTACATTTAGACATCATTTGTTCAATCAGCAGTGAGATTTTTTTTGGCGAAAAATGATGAATAAAAGACAGTAGAGTGAACGTCAATTTTGCCAACAAAGAGGAATCTCATCAGTTGGTGCAACTTCAAAGATGGCACCCTCGCCTTTTGAACTTAGTTTTCATTGATTTTGAAACTCTGACTAACATCACACATGCTGAAGCTTCCATATTCTCTTCTTTTAGTGGTAACTGTGGGTCAAATCAGCTGATTGGATGAAAAGAACACCAAAGTATATGATAAACTCAATTCAATCAGACATGGTTGTACCTGTTGACAGAGCTCTCAAACTATTTATCGGCGGTTACATCCATAGCTGCAGATCACTTGGGTTGAGGGTTCGAAGGAGCCCAGACCTGGCAGTAATCTGGTGGAGGTAATGTTGGGTTTAGCTAGTAACGGATCATGGAATGATGTCTTATTTTGAATGAAGAAGAAAACAGCAACATAATATAGTTAGTTGCCTCAGTTTCAAAAGAAGAATGTCCCTTAAATTTCTCTGAATCCCAGTTTGCCAAATAAGAAGAAGGAAAAATTTACTCAAGGACTATGGTCAGAATTCATCCAACCCAATTTCTCTCTCTCTAGTTCTTACATGAAGCTTAAATATTTTGGCCGTGCATATCCGACCCAGAAGAACGTGAGTTCAGCCCACAATCTGGAAGTTTCAAAACGCGTTTAGGATAGGGTTAGAATTGAACAAGATTTTAAATTCGGATGACAGATATAAACCATACCCGACTCGTTTTTACAGATTGAAATAACAAAAAAAGACTGAAAATCTGTTATAATATTGAAGAACCAAGACGTCCAAACGTTTGTGTTTGGGCGTCGTTAAGGGCCGTTTGATTGTCGGGTTAAATTTCGTGGGGAGGGTGAAATCTGTACGGGCGGGCGAAATTTCACCCGTCCAATTGAAAACGCAACAAACGGGGTGAAATTTCACCCATTTAACGCAAAAGGGAGCGGGTGAAATTTCACCCGCTCGACATTTTCATCTCGTAGCCTCACCGTCGCACCTCTCCTCTTCCCTCCGCAGCTCCTCCTCCCTCGCATTCCTGCCTTCTCACCGTCGCACCAGAGGCGTCGCCGCTCTCCATTTCTCCCTCTTCCCTTTCTCTCTTGCTCTTGTTGATGCCTTCCGTTTCTCCCTTTCTCTCTTGCCCTAAGTTGTTCTTCTCTTGCTTCTCACCGACAGGGAAGAGGGACGCAGAGATAGGGCAGCATCCGCCACTGCCACAGTTGCCGCTCCTTCCCCTCTGTTACGGCCCCATGGGTCTCTCAATATCTCTCTCGTTTCTCCTCCTTCGTGTTTCTGTTTCATTTCTTGTTTCTTTTTTTGCCATCGTGGATGTGTGCCATCGCCTGTTCACCCTCTCTCTTCTTCTGTTATTCATCCGTTCTTTGGGCGTTTGATTTGCTCTTTTCATTGCGGATTTGGGGATTTGCATTTTGGAGTTTGGATTTGAGGGTTTTGAAAGTAATCAATCTGCTTGTAGTTTACTTGTTAACCAAACATGTTTCCTTGACATGTCATTCTTCAGAAGTCTTGATCTTATGTTATGCTTATGAACTATGTTATGCTTATGAACAGTTAAAATTGCTTGGCCTTCCAATTTTAATTCAAGCCTTTAGCCTTTGTCTCTTTTCATTACCTTGTCTTTTCAATGTACTGTTTTGTCTATGTTATGCTTTTTCTTTTGGTTTTTGATGCTCGTATGTGGTTGTTTCGTGTACAACCGTTCTTCATGTTAGATTTTTACAATTATTTCTTTTCACGTGAAATTTGAAAAGGAGAAGACAAAAAAAAAAATAACATTTACCACGTTAAATTTTTTCTGTGCATCAAACAAGGTTAAATTTACTATGTTAAATTTTTCTTGTGCATCAAACACGGTTAAATTTACCACGTTAAATTCTTCATGTGCATCAAACATGACTTCAGATCGAAAGATTAAAGAATTTCATTCTGTAAAATTTTTCAAAAAAATTTACCATGATAAATTTACCACCTTAAATATCTCTTGACAATCAAATGGGTCCTACACGAATAAGATGGCAAGTCCCGTGACACAGCAATACCGCTAACCGCTTCATCTGAAATATACGTCAGTCGCATATAAACTATCCTTCCACGCTCCAACCTTGCGTTCACGCACTGGTTCCGATGTGAAAAGGTTGTCCCATCACCTTCAGGAAAGAGGGAAACCTTCTAAAAGCTTGTTGATGCACAATCAAGGGCAGGCTTCCCTTATAGGAAGAAGTTTCGTTGTCCAGCAACGAATTGTGCTCGATCCCGCCAGACATGTCCATGGCGGTGAAGATGACTCAGATGTGGCCTCAGCCCGTCGGGCTTGAGATCGAACAAGAAGGAGCTCACCATCTATACGGTGGTGCCCTTTCAACACAGCTAAAGAGAGGGTGAACACCGGCCTAGTAACTAATAAGGCCATTAGAAGCTCCCCACTTAGTCTGATAAAGGCGACTCTCTAGTGTCACCATGTGGCCGAAACTGAGTACTCCATCTTGAGCAGGAGAGAGTGGGGGGTTTTATATGAGATGAACGCAACATGAGGCCCAGTTTCCCCGCGTTATCTGAAAAAAATGCAAAACCGATGTATTGAAGAGGGAGAAAAGAAAAACATGGAGTTGGTGAATCATAGATTGTTATAGTCAGACCATGGTTGTTATAGTCAGACCATGGATACAAGTAGCTGTTGCCTGGTTATCTGAAAGAATAAAAAAACCAGTGTATTGAAAAGAGACGAAAAACATGGAGGTGGTCAATCACAGACTGTTATAGTTAGACCATGGATACAAGTTGTTGCCATTCAGGGAGGCAGCAACAGTAAATACTTCCCATGACATTTGCTGCAAGGGATGAGCATCTTCAGTGAAGAGTACGGATTTTGTGATGCATGTAGGACCCTGCATCCAAGCAGTAAGTCAATATGATTACAGTGTGGCGATTCAGACTGACCTGCAAACCAGGAAGCTCGGCCACTTAACCCGTATAACAACAGTCCCCTCTAATCACTCGAACAGCGTAGAGAGAAACAAGTCCTGCACAAAGGAGGCTCTCACAGTAGCTTGTCTGAACTTCACTTCTCTCTCCTCAGAACTGGTGCAGGAGTCAAACCTGCCCACAACAAAATAATTTTGAGAAGGCAAGTAGACAAATCAAGGAAAGATTAAAATCGAGGGGTGTGGTGTCCATCTAAACAGAAAAAGGAAAAAAAGGCCATGGAGTTTATCCGTTGCCTTTCAAATCACTGGATTAAGCAAGCACGTCCGATTACCTTGAGACAGATCATGTTGCATATTTACATCATTGGTAATGAATCAAAATTATAACCATCTTACAATGATACGCTAGAATGAAAGAAATAGAAAACATGTGGTGGTTCTGCACCAAGATATCATACAGCGGCATGCACTTGTTTTCATTGATCTGATCATCAACTGCAAGATCAAACTCTTCGGGTGTGTACCAACGTTCAATTACTATCTATAAGGAGGCATTCACATGCCTAATACAATGTTGAAATCATTTTCTGAAATAGAAAAAGATCAAATGCACAAAATTTATGAATGAAAATTTTACGAAAATTTCCTATACTTTTGGTTGTATTAACAGAAAAAAGATTAAGTTTGAATTTTCTCCATTTAGCACCTCCTTCTTGTGTAGTTCAGGTCGTTAAATGCAACGTATTCAAACCTGAGCATGCTTTTGTTATCTCTTCGAAAACGGGGCATGTTTTTTTTTTTCTTATAAATTTCAAAATTAACCAGAAGTAGTCTAAGATATATTGGGTCAGTCAACTTTAAGATATAGATAGCAAATCAAGCATGCTAATGGCTTTGCTTTTGGAGATTACATCCATATATATCAAGTAGCTCCTGCTATAGTTCAAAGTGATTCAGTCAAGGAAAAACAAACATCTAGTCTCTTAAATTACACACAAAGTTTGCTCTTCTAGCATCCCTAAGACAATACTGCATGCAGTCCTGGCTTCCAAGTACTCCAGTGTGATTCATGTTAACAGTTGAACAACAACAATCATTCGCATGCACAAATACTGCAGCTGAAGTTCCCAGACGCAGTTTCTTGATTATAATTTTTAAAAAATGGAAACCACTTTGCCATCCTACATTTCATAATTCAATGTATTTGCTATGAACCATAAGCAATATAAACTACATTCTCCCCCCAAGGAAATAAAAGAAATTATGTCATCACTTAAGTTAGCACCTTTGATGCTCCGATAGTTCAATACAACCCAACTAGTCAGTATTAAGCATTTGTTGATCAATCATGTATTGAATTTGAAGAAAGAACTGTTTCATCCATTTCCTTCCTCTGGTTCTTGTGAAATCAATCGAGGGGGGCATATTACCTTATGTATGTTACTTCCATGTTTTGAGTCTATGACATTTTTTCATAAAAGGAAAAAAAGACCACTTACTTATTTTAGGAAAAACATTATCAAAATAATACAACATCCAGGGAGCGCCATGAAAATGCATAAACTATAAAGCATTAATCTCACGCTTTGTCCGTAGCAGTAGGGCCAAGGAAATACTAAATCCACATTAGCTGAAGTAAAATTGTTACATCTGCAAAGGAACCTCAACAATCACCTAGAAATGGAAAATTGGGTGGAGACATCTACATGGATGCCAGAAATTCTCACAAGCTGGAACTAGGAGTTTACTAAATAAAAAGAGGCATAGAGAGGAGGTAAAATGGAAAAGATAGGAGAAAGATAACAGAAAGAGATAGATAATAAGTAAAAGAACATATAAAGATTGAGAGGAAGATAAGAACATAAAAGAGATAACATAAGAAGAACAAAGAGGGAAGACAAGCAAATAATAACAAAGAAGGAAAAGCAAATAAAGAAATGATGAGAAAAAGCCTGAGACTGCAGAAGATAGGAAAGGCAAAACTTGACAAGACAAAGGCATCACTGGAGATATTTAATGAACTCATGCTTCTAATAGAGGGATCTCCCACATCGGTACGATATAAATCAGTATTGGATCCTACACTGAAGAAAGAGAAACAAGACCACAAGAGGACACTAGCCACGACTCATCAGTGTTCTAAGGTTTCAATTCGTACCAAGTACCATGCTTTGATCTGACCACCAAACGTTACATGTCTATAATGTTGCTGAAAACGCCATCGAAAGTTTGAACAACAAAATCTGGAGGCATCAGATATGATGAATCCAGAGGACACCAAGTGAGATGTCAAATAACAAAATTCTGTAGTGCCAATACTTGTTTGGAGAGATTCACAACCATAAACCAGAGAGTAACGAATGGTGCCAAAAATAGTACAGTGCCCATCCCCATCTCCAATCTAAAATTTCTAGTGAAGATTAGATAATCCAACCATAGATTGGAATAAAGACAACAAAATATACAATACAATGCATTTTCTCTCTGGGAAGTCGGAACCACCTGTTTTTGGCAGATATTGAAGTCAGTTCCACGATGAACACATGCAGGTAAAATCCAGCTTATCTATTTAAGGTAAGAAAGAAATCCTCAAAAAATTGTTCCAAAATCTGCACAAACTAAAGAGTAAAGACAGTGAGATTTGCCTTTCTGATCTTAACTATCTCATGAATCAGGGATGTAAAAAAGGCAGCAAACAGCAGTGAGGTGGAGCTCCAGCCCAACTCGCAACTGCCCTTTAACATCAAGATTACCCACTTCAGTAATTAAAGAGGCTAGAAAAGGCTCAAGAGCTACCAATCAGCATGTACCCCTTTATGCATTTGCTTAAACAGGTTGCGCTTCTATTAGTTTGTAAAAATAGACAGCTGAAACTTGAACCTCCAAATCTAAAGAAGCCCATAAAACCATATAACTGGAAACAGGGCTAACCAATCTTTAATAGGAGTTACAACTAGGGCACATAAACTAGCCGAAGCTTAAAAGCAAGGTACCAAAGATTGACTTGTTCCTGCCGTGATTTGGGCAAGTTTAGCCTCATAGCAGCAAAATTTACATTAGCCAAACTCAGGCTTACTCACAATTTTCAATGCAGAGAACAGAATTTGGATACCATTGAACCAATCTTAAATGAGCTTATTTGTAAGACAAACACATTGGTGCAAGTGAAATGCACAAAGACTGATCATGTCGCTTGGAAACCAATCACTTCACCAACTATGCTATGTACATGACATGCACATAAAACAAATCTGTTACTACTTGGCCTATACAATCTGAAATTAGCTGATCGCTTGTGCTTTTGGCTCACAGAGGCCAATTCATGAATCCAAACAATCATCAATGACCTGAGTCATGGGTCGCTGTATTGTCATGTTTCCACCCCTAATGACATCATGGCATCGTTTCTGATCTAAGTTATTTAACCCACCCATGCATCACAGCATCTGAGAAAGAAAGTCATCAGCCTTAGCTCTTAACATAAGAATAAACTGTCAACTTAAGACTGTAAAGAAGGTCCTTGGAGCATATATCGCTACAGCAAATTATTGTAGTCCAAACTTCTACAGGTTAAAAAAAAGAAAAGAAAAGAAGGGTTCTGTACCTAATATAGTATACTTGGATCTCAGAAACAAAAGAGAAACTATGCTGTTATAAATTACACCTGCCCAACATGTTGTCAGTCATTGAGGCACCAAAAAGTGCTTTCTATTTTAGACCATTACCAGGCCACAATGACCAATATCAGTCTCAATGTTTCTGTCAAAGAATTTCTTTAACAGAATTTAAAATAAGTTTTTTTTGCTTTAAACAATTGGGTGGTTTTTAAAAATGAAAAAAAGAGGAACAAACAATGTGCGTTCTCAACATCAAAATTTTGGAAATATCACAATCTTCTTACTCTTGTGACTTCTTAGGAAGATTTTCAAGAAAAGCAATATTTTCAAGATATCATAGCACCCGTGAGTCAGTGACAGTGGTCAAAACATAAAAACAGAATGTCTTAGTTAGCTAGTTATACATAAACCTGGAGAAAGTACGTTTAAACTCATAGATCAGAAAAACTTCTGAGTTCCTTAAATATATTGACATTATCATTTTATCTTAGCACCTGTGATAAAAATATTTTTCTTCCTAAACGGCTGTAAACAATAAAACAACTACACAAGACACAAACTTTTGGGGTATCATCTTTGAATCAGCTCAAGCTAAATATCTAGCAGATGTGACGGAACGCATTACCTAGACTTCCAAGACTGGCTTGAAGGCGCACTCTTTTTCAGGAAGTCATCAACACTTGAAGCAAAAGCTTTGGAAGCCTCTTCTGGTTCAGGCGATGCAAAGTTCAGAACAAGTGTTGAAAGAAGTGAGTCATTGACCAAAACGCTAGTGCCTGATGAGTTGATGCCATTCAGACGATACCCTCCTCCTCCTCCACCTCCCAAAAGGACTGATAGATGGGCTTCACGAAGATCATAACCAAGCAGGGACGAAGCTTGACTACTTGAAAGAGCCACTTTCCGCAGCCGTTGTCGCCTATACAAGTAGTTGTTTTAGAAAAACAGACATAACATTTTTCTCACAACCATTTATAACCGTACTTAAGTTTCTTTAGCAAGTCGCACAATATAAAGATGGTTTCTCTTCTACCTTTTCCATTTTCTTCTCTTTTATCTTTTTCGAAAAAGGCAACAGAGAAGGCACTGTGATCATCTCAGACCAAAAATCGCAAGTAAGACAGCAGACCAAAAGGAAAAGAAGAAGGTGTGAGCAGTTGCCTGTGTTGTAGCATGATATGGTTGAGCAAGTCCCTTGGCACCTTAACCAGACAAATTGGACATACCTGAGAGAGAGAGATCAATATATTTCCTATATATCCATATACACACACAGAAACTCATCAAGAAGGTCCAATTGTTTGCAATCATTGTAAAAAACTTAAACAACCAATGTATGGGCAATCGTGAATCGTACAATTCCTGCTCTAATACAAGAAGAAACAGAGAAACCCAAGAAAAACTCCATTATTAATGGACCAGAAACTAAGAAATCGTCTATTTAAGAAGCGGCAAGTTGTTACCGTTGGGGGTTCTTGATCAAGAATGGAGAGGAGGAAGAAGGGGAGAAGGAGAAGGGCAAGGAAACGGACGGGTGGTTCTTACGGCGGCTCTAGAGTCGACGGAAGGATGTTCATCTTCCAAATGAGAGCAGAGCGATGCAACATCGTAATCCTCGTAGCAATAAGGGCAAGGGAAGTCCGGACGAAGCTCCTCCTCCGCTTCCAAATCATCCATTAGGCTCCGCCGATCTAGCAAACATCATTTATTCCAAAGATTATTCTATTTTCCTCCCTTCTAGATAAATCCAAACGCAATCAGAGAGAGATAGAGAGATACCTCCTCCTGGGTGAGAGTTGTGATGCAAGGAGTATTGTCTCTTTGCAGCGGCAAATCTCGATGCCCAGAGATCGGCAGCATCCATTTTTCCTCCTGAATGTCGCGAACGGATCAGCGGCCACAGAAATCTTCCTTCCGGCTTCAGTTCTTTAGATGCCAATCAAGATAAAGAAACCTCCGATCTGTCTCTCTCACCCTACGAAGTTCTCATCCACATTCATTTCTCACGAGAGAGAGAGAGAGAGAGAGAGAAAGGGAGAGGTTATGTCCGGGCCAAAAGGTGGATAAAACCAACTGAACAGTACTTCTGACGCAACATGGTACGAAAGGTCCATGGCAATCTTTCATCAATATCTTCCAATACGACTTTTTTCCTTCTTCACAAGTTTTACTACCCTGACAAGTGTTAATCTTTGCTTTAAATCTTGTCATGACAGAATGTATCAACTTCTATACTTTTCTGTACCATCTTTTCAAATTTACAAGATGAAAGGGTACCACTGTTGCATTTATCTAGCGACGAATCAATGGAAATCTTTCGAGATGATAATAAAAGAATGTCGACTCTGTCAAGTTAAGAAACTTGGGCAAGTTCTAATAATTGACAGAAGTTTGCTGTTACTGTTTTTTAGGCAATTCAATGTACATTCATAAAAGGAATGTTAAATAATTGAAATAATGTCACCCGGTCTCCTATATGATACATATTATAATGATTTACTTGTTCCAAGCTTCTCGGCTTGCACCGATGAGATTGTAGCAAGAAAGGGAAAGGAAAAGGTATGATCTTAGCGATGTTTTAGATTGGCAATATGCAAGACCCACCAACCAAATGGATAACAAAGAAAGACCAAAGCACGTGAAAAGTAAAACAAAGTACAAAACGCAAAAGAGAAGAATGAAAAAATTTATCTAAAGGACTAAACTTTCAATCGTAACATAAAGAAGAACCTCTCATTTCTAAATATTTTAAAATAAGCCTACATTTTCCTAAAAGTTAGGCAAAGAAGCACATTTAAGGAGGTTTGGGGAAGTGCCTCAAATTATGTAAATGCCCTTGGAAAGACAAAGACAAAGCTGTATTTATGAGGCTAAAATGGGAAAATGAAGAGTTCTTTTCTACTCCGGAAATATAAATAATTAAAAGAAGGAATAAAGCCTACTAATTTAATGGGAAACAAGATTGAGGGACACTACTTGAGGAGAACCAATATATGAATATGCAAATCCATAAAGCCAAGCAATATGTAAGCAAGTAAACCCTTGTGGGACTATGTGGGCCATTGCCCACACAAGTCCACATGTGGCTCAGCCCCCCATCATCAATGTATACGATCGTATCTTATTAACAAGAGAAAATAAGATAAAAAAAAGTTTAAATATGGACATGGCATATGACTAGATGTTGAACGATACAAGCTCATTTTGGTCGCAGCATTGCTTAGATGAGCTACTTACCCTAGTTAAATTACTAATAATAAAAACGCAAACTTTAAACGGCTTTGTTATTATAAGTCAAATAATTTAGGAGAAAACAGAGGATATATGTTTGAAGACAATAAACTAAATTTAAAACATTTAACATAGAGGCCCTTTTAAGCTCACGAGTTTAAAATATATTTTTCACTTGTTTTGCATTTTCGAAAATTTCACTTGTCAGATATAAAAAATTTGAAAAATGATATTTTGGGTCCTCCCCATGATATACTGTCCCCTATACCCATACCATTGTGAGTCGTGACTTACGGCTTTTATTTTTCTCTTTATAAAGCGGCTATAAATGCATGAATGACAAACGAGATATCAGGTTGAGCATGGAATATGCGCACATCTTGGACATAGCTAGTGGTGGAGCCACAAGTTTTTAATTAAGGGGCACTCTTACTTTAACTTTCAAACTTTAAGGGGCACTCATATATAATACTAAAAAAAATGAAAGATCAATATGTAAATAAAGCAAATTTTGTGGGTTGGTGTGGACAATTTCCAATGTCAAGGAAATGCTTCCAATTGCTCCTAATCCTTCATGTGAGAGATATACTACCCAAATTTGAAATTTACTATGCTTTCAGAAGATACTGCAATTTTCTTTTTTGTCTTCCCAAAAAGTTTTTTTCTGTTTCTATGTGAATGGTGGCATTTCTGTCATAATGATGCACGGAAAAGTATGATGCATATAACCAGGTTTAACAGCCAAAATCAAAATCTAAACCTTTCTATAGGCATTTTCCCCTTGGGAAGATCAATCATACTGTCACAGTACACATAGCATTTTCTTCATAAGAATCAAATTACTTTTCAAACGAAATGACGTTAGACAAGAAATGTCTACCACCTACCAAGGCGACGATCTATTGATGTTTGAGTTAGTGATTTACCAGCAATAATAGAAGTCTTCATTAAGTAGGAAAGGTGGTTTGTGTGGGTAGGAGGTTTAGTATCATACATAAAATGAGAGGTGATATTTTGAGTTTGAGGACGAAAGAAGAAGAGGTCCATCAGCAGAACGATAAACGTAGGCCAAATTATTTGGACTTTATTTTGAGTTTGAGGACGAAAGAAGAAGAGGTCCATCAGCAGAACGATAAACGTAGGCCAAATTATTTGGACTTGTATATAAATAACACACACATGCACACATATAATATATATATATATATACCAGATGCATGCATTTTAGCTTATACCAAGTTCTTAAGTTTTGGCGTATGAAAAATGTCAATAAAAAATAAGGTAACAGCAGGGGCAGTGTCACCTATACATATATATAGTTGTGTGGCATTGGAAATCCACTCTTATGCAATTGGTCTCAAATTTGGACTCCATTTTTTAAAGTCTTTCTTTTTTTTCAAAATGTTGAGTTAAAGAAAACAGTGGTAGAACCCCCAAGGCCATGAAATCAAGTTCTGTACGTCACTTGTGTATACTAACTTTCATAACCATGTCATTATCTCATACTCATGTTATTATCTCACACTCTTTATCTCGTAATCTTGTCATTATATAATACTCATTATCTCAAATCATTACCATTATTTCATATACAATGCCTCACTTTTTTTTTGTCCCTACAAAAAATTCTTTCTTTTCTACTAATCAAGGGCATTTTTTGTCATGTCGTAACAAAAATTTTGTACACGTCGGTGACATGTATAACCAGCTTCGCAAGGTCATACCTTTATACGTCCAAGGTTCTGGCTTGTTTCGAAACTTGGATGAACCTACTATATATTATATATTCTTTTTAACTCGGGTATTGTGTTTGCCACCGTTTGGCGATGATATGTAATCGAGTTGATCTTTTATCGGATCCTAGAATAAAATATATGATTTGGTCCAATATCAAAACCGAATCTGATAAGAGAAGATGAGGATTCATTGGATATATATATTGGGATCCACCAGATGGAGGTTGTAGTGAAACCAAACACCCGCCTGTGATCCATGGAGCTATCTGAATACTTTTAAATTTTGGATAAGGGGAAAGTACACATCTCATATGCTACCAAAAAATACGGTGTCTTTATTTGGCAACTTGTTAAGAAAAGTCCATCGTCTGTCACAAAATTTCAAAACATCAAGATCATTTTTGAAAATTTATTTCAGAGGAGTGCGTCTTTGAACACGATTTCTTTTCAGAAATAAAAAGGTTGGGTAGGTAGATAATTATCTATAGATGCCCTTTAAACGTCAACGATTTAGGTTGATTTAACTTACTAATTGACCATATAAGTATGATCCTGGATCTCTGACCAGGGGCGGAGCTATGGTAGGGCCCATATGAGATTTGGCTCCCATCTCAATTTTTTTTTAAAAATATTGACATATAAAATTTAAAAGAATTCACTTGTTTTATATAAAAATTTTGAAAAATGATATTTCGGTTCCAGTCAAAATTTAGAAACTTTCATTCCATGCTTAACAAGATGGTAAAAAAAAAAATTAAAATGTGGTGATTAAGAAAATTGACATTTCGAATGGGAAAAAAACGCAAGAAAATGAAAACACACTAAATTTACATACATGACATCTATATAGTTACAATTAGTTAAAAAAAAATAGAATTAAGTAGGTTTTTCCTGCATTTCAACTGCATCTTTTACCATATGAAATACAATATAATAAATGCATAGAGCTTTCTTGCTTCTCCATAAAATTGACATGAACAAAGAGTTTCAAGCGTTCATGTTGGCAGTGATGATACCTTGGAGTCTTTTCTTGCCATGCACGCTCATATGCCTCTGACAAGAATTGGAGAGCCCAACTTGAACCATTAAAAGCTTTTTTATTTATCATGTAGAAATAATTGTAGAGTACCACCACTTTGAGTTATAACTCTTAAAGATTAAACTTAACGGCTAAGCAATAGCGCGTAGGTGGTTAGTTCAACCAGTACCTTGTAGACAGGGCTTTACATGAGTTAAGTTGAGCCCCACTGGGCCAGTTCGAGCACGACTTGACTCAAAAAACTTGAACTCGGCTCGCACTCGAGTTCTGCGCCATGGAACATGTTTAAACTTGACTCGACAATACTTGTTTATTTTGTTTATATTAAGTTTGCCTCATTTCTTTTAACTGATCATAACCCGTTTAACTCATTTACCTGCTAATTGGTTAACTATTCTCTCATTATATTTTAGCATTCATTATGTAGTCGAGTTGAGTCAACGTTTAAATGAGTCGAGTTTTTGCAACTTGAATTCGACTTGTTTAACACTTCAAGCATACATTTGAACCGGAGTTCGTGTTTTAGTTGAGTTTTGACGAGCAATGTCAGCGGTACTGGTAGAGGGTCCTGGTTCGATTCCTATAAGTGTTAATCTCCTACACCTAACACAGTCCCCAAGTCTAGTCTTTGAAGAGTTCTTAATTACATAAGAAAGTTGTCTATATGAGTGGCAGAGATAGGAATTTTGGGATGAAGGTTGCGCTCTAAGGAGGACCACTATATAAAAATAAACAAATTATTTAAATCACCAATGTGAAAATAAAGAATTTTTGTGGTGCTGGTCGAAACTTCTTATAAAGCACCAAGTCATGTGGCTAGTTGTCCACGCAGACCTAATTATCATTCATGAGGGCAACTTATGTGTTAAGGCATTCTACTTGCGACAATAGAATGACTCAACCACTTAACGCCACATGTTGCTCCCCGTAGCGTTCAGTGGTTGGTACATTCCAATTACGCCACATATTGAATGCGCTAATAAATAACTTGCTCCATACCATCTACCAATACCTTTGAATAGGATTTAAAAAGGATCAATAAAAGCCAAGTGCCAAACATACGCATGGAAATTTCAAATGTCAAAGAATGACTTTGTTAGTAGTGAGTCAAATAATTTGAGGAGAAAACAAGGGAAATATGTTTGAAGACAAGAAATTGAAAGGTTATCTAGGAGGTACTTTCAAGCAGACAAGTCTAAAATGTATTTTTCGCCTGTTTTGTATTAACTTTATATTTTTTGTGAAATTTTTCACTTATTTACATGTGTATATATACTTTGTCATATTCTCATATCCATAAATTTTAAAATTGTAGTGTTTGTGTCAGCTCACCTGCTCACCTGTATCGGTACACTTATCTATGTGACTTTGCTGCGATTTCTCTAACTATAAAGGGGCTATAACCATCCGAATGACAAATGAAATATAAGGTCAAGTCAAGCATGGTTAAATAAATGAGCCTTCCAATCAATCAACCTAAAAAGAGCGACTTTTCTTGCAACAAGAACAAAAAGTTCAATGAAAATTTAATGCCTCCGTTTGAAAACCAAACAAAATCTGACACTGTCAATAGGCTTTTTCCTCTTGGGAAGGTCATTCAAAGTACACGCATCATTTTTTCTTACCTTTTTTCCAACACGAGCTTTGCACGGCTTGACCTCATTCAATTCAACAACATCAGGAAGCTAGCTAAGACTAACTTCGACTATGCAATATATATATATATATATATATATATATATATATATATATATATATATATATATATGCAGCCAAGTGCTTTATGTTTCGCAAGTTAAGGTCAGATCCTTCATGAAAATTTAAACTTGTAACAGGAATTAGAAAGAACAGTTCATTTTTTTATTATCGGCAAATGATAGGATAAAATATGAAAATTTTCCACCAAGCGAAAGAAAGGTAAGCTAGGAACTCCTTCCTATATATGTACGCGAAGGAGCCCGCAACTCTCACATGCAACAAGGAGGAAGCGACGAAGGCACTAATCTATCAGAATGAGCTGCTGCCAACTTCCTTCCATGGCTCAAAGGTAAACTAATGTCTCTCTTTTCTTTTCATCTTTGTTTGTGCTCTTTCGTGGGTGTTGTGAAGCAGAGGTCTCAGTCAGAACTATAGTTGGCTTCTTGCAGTATCGAACTTGTAAAGCAGTTGAGTGAAGTCGGATGCAGAGGCTTCATTTGGAAAGGTTTATGAATCCAATTGTTTAGTTTCTCTTTGAAGACACTTGGGAATTCAGATGGTGTATAAAGATCCTCAGAAGGAGCAACGAGATCGAGAGAGATCTAGAGGGCTTCAATGACATTAACAAACTAACCCATTTTCTTGCAGTAACTGGGAGCTCTGAACCAAGCCTTCCCAAGAACATATTGATGTGTCTATTTGCTTTCATAATTTTTGCATAGTTGTGAATATGTGTGAGACAAAGTCTCAAGTCTCTTCTTGAGTCATGGGGAAGGGAATCCACGGTTGCAAGCAGAGGCAGGTGCGGTTTTCTACATGGGATAGCCCCATGAGATCTGGATCACTGCCTTATATATAATTAAAAATTTGTTAACCATATGTTATAAAAATATTTTTCGACTTCGCTCCTGCTTGCATACATATATTCTTTGACATTTCTTAGTGAAAAACAAGTTTCATCACGCGGCTTCTCCAATTAAAGATTCATGGCACCGTTGATTTCTCTATCGGACTCGCATGAAGAACTTGCAGAAACAATATATGGCACGCATTTGACGTATGTTTCTCAGGTTGAGGGGGAAAGTAGCTCTGATAACGGGCGCCGCAAGCGGGATGGGCGAGAGCACCGCCAAATTGTTCCACCGCCACGGTGCCAAGGTCATGATCCTCGACATCCAGGACGAACTGGGCCAAAAAGTTGCCGACGAAATTTCTCCCTCCGGCGATGACGCCTCCTATTTCCACTGCGACGTAACAAACGAGGACGACGTCCGTTCCGCCGTCGACGCAGCCGTGACCAAGTACGGGAAGGTTGACGTGATGTTCAACAACGCCGGAATTGTCGAGAAAGCGGCGCGGCTGGCTGACTTCCCGAAATCCGTCTTCCAGCGGGTCATGGACGTTAACGTGACGGGATGCTTCTTGGCAGCCAAGCATGCGGCAAGGGTGATGATTCCTCAAAGGAAAGGCAGCATAATCTTCACGGCGAGCACGGCGTCAGTCGCCGGCGGCACTGCCCAGCATGGCTACACAGCTTCGAAGCACGCAGTGGTGGGGCTGACCAGGAACTTGGCGGCGGAGCTGGGCCAATTCGGGATAAGAGCCAACTGCATCTCACCTTACCTGGTGGCGACTCCATTTGCTGCAGCTGCCATGGAACTGAGCCTTGCCGATGTCGAAGGCTTGGGGCAACGGATCTCCAATTTGAAGGGTGTGATCTTGAAGACAGAGGAGATTGCAGAGGCCGCGCTCTATTTGGCTAGCGAGGAGTCCAAGTTCACCAGCGGACTCAACCTTGTTGTGGATGGAGCGGCTACAGTTACACTTGGAGACTTAAATGTCTACAAATTAGGTTTATATTGAGACGGCAGGACAGAAATTCTTGTTAATTTCCACACATTAGTCATATGCAAGTGTTGCTTCTAAGATAATTTGGGATGTTTCCTTTTGTTCTGTTTGTTGATCAATGAAAAACAAGTAAGGATCAGTCAAATAAAAAAACATATATTGGTTGTTAGTTGTATAGCATTGATATGCAATTGGTTTCAAATTTGGATCCTATTGTTTAAAGTTTTTGATTTAGGGTGATTTAACTTATTAATTGACTATATAACTATGATGCTGGATACCTAACATCAACACAAAATTTTATAACTTTTCAAACTCAAAATCTTAATTAAATTTTGGTGACTAAGAAAACTACACTTGTAATTGAATGTACATAGCTTTAAAAAAAGTTATAAAATATCACAGCTTATTTCTTTCTTTCTTCCTTGGTGCATATTTGTTGTGTGCACAAAACTTAATCTGATTTATGTGGTGCTGGTTGGAACTCTCTTTCCAGGTCCACCAAAGGCCACACACTCTTTGATTCTCATTTAAGGCATGGTTTCCGAGCCAAGGGGTCCGGCAAGGGGCCTAGCACTTTTTCCTCGATATAAAGCAAATTTTAAAAAATTTCACTTCTATTATATAATGATTTTGAGCAAAATTTTTTAATCCTACACTTGTCTTTCATGATTTTTTCTAAGAAAAGGTTTGCACCGCTTTTCTAATACCAAAAAAAGGTCGACTGGGACTTCATGTGATGCAAAGAATTTTTCATCTTTTACTTGTTTATTTGTCAGTTCACTGCCTTTTCTTAGTGACATTAATTTGATTTGGAGTCTGGTTTTAGCAGATTTTCCGATTAAAAAAGAAGCCTGTGTCGGAGAAAGCGGTGGCCCATGGGTTCAAAGTTGTGAAAGAAAAAAAAGAAAGGAAGAAGAGAGAATTTCATTCCTATGTGCCAACATTTGAAGAAAAGAAACCACGGTTTACAGTTTTCTTGATGAGCTGCATTTCTTTATAAACATTATCAAATAAAGGCTGAAGCGAACTTATATTAACTTGAAAATCAACATTAGAAAAAAAAATATTGCTGCGTGGCAACTTTCAGCAAACTTTTCTGTTCTCAAGTTAAAATATGATCGCTTTGGGCATTCGAATAGTTGAATCTGATAGCTTTAAAAAAAGTTAAACTTTTATAGGGAATTAGGAAGCAGTCATTTTTTGAATTATAGGACACAGATAGAACAAATACGAAAATTTTATAAAAGTTGGGTTTTCGTAGAAACTCCCTCCTATATCTATAGGCGTAACAAGGAGACCTCAGCTCACTCACAAACAGCAAGGAAGCAAGAAAGGAAGGCTCCGATCGATCGGAATCAGCAGCAGCCGACCTTCTTCCATGGCTCAAAGGTACACTAACTTCTCTTTCATTTTGGTTTTATTGGGTGTGACAAAGCTAGCGAGGTTAAGGAGAGATCTATGGTTGGTTTCTTGAAGTATCAGATACGGTAAAGTAAATGAGTGAAGTCGGATGCAGAGGCTGCCAATCGAAAGATCTATTTGTTCCAGTTGCTTACTTAGTTTCCTGTCTTAAAGACTCTTGAGAATTGAGATGGTATTAGAAGATCGTCGGCAGATGCTTTGTCAATGTCTGTGGCTTGTGGCTTGTGTGAGGTCCATTAGTTTTTGTTTGTTCTTCCATCTGTGCCTTGTCTTCTTGTGTGCCAGAGATCAGAGAGACAGACAGAGAGAAAGACTCGACTCAATGATGTTGTAAATCTTACGAACTCGTCATAAGAGAAATTTGCCAAGAGAACATACAGAAATAGAAATGAAGTTAAACCGAGGTAGACACTAATTCTTGAGGGATCATTTCCTTTTCGTGTGCCCTCCATTTAGATCTTTCCTTTCCAATGGATTGCGCTGAGGGAGACCCTCTATCGTTAGGAAAGAATGACAGAAGACAGCTCCTAGTTAACATTCTGCACCATCGACATACTGAATATTAGTCATGTATGGAAACGCGAAACAGCTATCACTTGTTCTTCTTCTTCTTCTTAAGAATTGTTGGCCCCTTTATTAGGTCACGGGCAGTGGAAGCCTGCGCTAGTAGAGTGTAATTGAATATTCCAAATGGCATCAATTAAAGTAAACTAATAGTCAAGCCTGCCATACTACAGTAATTCAATGTTCCAAATAAACTAATAGTTATTGATCTTCACGTGATAGGCATAGAGGGTGTTGAGTCAGGAGGGGACAGCGCCATTCTTTTTAAATTGTTATGGGTCCAACCGCAGTAATAGTTTTCTGAAAAGTGTTAGTGAAAAAAACAAGTTTCCTGACATGATTTCTCGAAGAGAGAGATACACTGCATCACCAACAATTGACTCAACTGAAGAACTTGTATGATCAATTTTATCTGTGTTAGAAACAATTTATATGGGTTGCATTTGACGTATGGTAAGCAGGTTGAGAGGGAAAGTAGCTCTGATAACGGGCGCCGCAAGTGGGATAGGCGCGAGCACTGCCAAATTGTTCCATCGCCATGGTGCCAAGGTCATGATCCTGGACATCCAGGACGAATTGGCCGAAAAGGTTGCCCGGGAAATTTCCTCCTCCGGCGACGACGCCTCCTACGTCCACTGCGACGTGACCAACGAGGACGATGTCCGTTCCGCCGTCGACAGAGCCATGGCCAAGTACGGCAAGATCGATGTGATGTTCGGCAACGCCGGCATTCTCGAGAAATCGACGCGGATAGCCGACTTCCCGATATCCGACTTCCAGAAGGTCATCAACGTAAACCTGACGGGATGCTTCTTGGCAGCCAAGCACGCGGCGAGGGTGATGATTCCCCAGAGGAAAGGCAGCATAATCTTCACGGCGAGCGTAGCGTCGGTCATGGGCGGCGCCGCCAATTATGCCTACACAGCTTCGAAGCACGCGGTGGTGGGGCTGACCAGGAACTTGGCGGCAGAGCTTGGGCAGTTCGGCATAAGAGCCAACTGCATCTCCCCTTCCTTGGTGGGGACTCCGTTGTCCTCCGGCTTGCTGGGCTTGAGCGACGCCGATCTCGAGGAGGTTGGGCATCAGAACTCCCCTTTGAAGGGGGTGACCTTGAAAGCAGAGGACATTGCAGAGGCCGCTCTCCATTTAGCTAGCGACGAGTCGAAGTTCACCAGTGGACTCAACCTTGTCGTGGACGGGGGATTTACAGTCACAGATCGAGGAATCAACATCTTCAAAGATTTATATTGAGAGGGGAGGAGCAAAATTCTTGTTTTCACATGTTGCTCACATATAAAATTGTTGCTTCTCAGTTCATCAGGACTCCCTAGTTCCTTCTGCTGTGCTTGTAATTCATCAATGAAAATCTTTGAACCTTGAAGATCCAGTGAAATGGAAGAACATATGTCGGATAACAGGTCTAGATAGCACTGCAAATGCATTCACATGTAATTGCGATCGGATCTTGACCCCATTTTCGAAATTGCTGTTAGATTCGACTGACATAAAGCCCTGAACATGAAAGCACAGGCCCTTTCATTTGCAAAAATATTTTACATATACAGATAAAAAATTTCTTTTTTCGGCTAGGTGGTCGGTGACAGTGATGGCAGTAGCTCACTCTCTATTACTTAAGAGGCAAAGGTATGTCACTCATATGAATCCAACTAGAGACCTATCTCTCTGTCTCTCTTGTCGATTTTGAAAGCTACCTAAATAAAATTTATGTCCACATTCCTGGTTTGCTTTATTGTATTGACTTAGAGACAGACTGAAGACTGAATCCACTGGCTTGTACTTTTTACACCACTTGTGTACTTAAAAAGCTTTAAATTCAGGGAAGAAAGTGACAGTCTATTAAATTTGAACAATGATTTACTCCATTTGTATATGGATGCAAAATGGGTTGGATTTGAAATAGTACAACATATTGGAAACCCCCATCACAGTTCAGTACAATGAAAAAAATAACAAAATCTCCAATGCAAATCCTACTGTTTTGCTAAATCTGGTTTTTTAATCCCGGTTTTGAATACACTAAAATACTTTAAAAACCTGGTTTTAGAGGCAAAATCAAAACCTAAAGATGTCGTTCAAATCAAGCTGCTAAATAATTGTTCAACTTTTTAAAAGAAATCTTTTACAAAGTGAACATTTTGATGGACCACTTTCTTCTTGGCCGGGCAAAGATATTTTTGTTTTATAAGGGGCACTTTTTTGTTATTTTGTATATCAAATGTTGACGTTTTCTGTCAGTAGGGAGCTATTTTTAAATTTCTTTGGAACACTCTTTTTTTCTTTACTTTTAAAAGCTGACCGGTCATCTGTTATTTGTTCAAACAAAATTAAGTGACTTTTGTAGCTCTTCTTAAAAAAATTATACTTCCAAAAAGAAAAGCGTGAAAGTCTGCTGACGCAGGAGCGAATCTACAAGAAATCAACTTTTCTTACTTCTAGTCTTGTTCATCTTTTTTTTTTTCAAATTTGGATCCACATACAACATCTGATTTTAATCCATATAAAGGCTGTTAGGTTCCTTTGTAATCGAGGTTTTATGCCTATCAGATGTCCCCTCAATTTTATATTCTTTTTTAAGTGAATGAGAGGAGAATTTCAAGCCCAAGTGAGAGAGATTAGCTTTTCACACAAAGTTCAGGGCTATGCCGATGCTTGGTGAAAAACCATGTATCTTCATTTACACTCACTCCATACAATGTACCTACATAAGTGAATGTGAAGCAGAAGCTGGTTATATGCACACCCTATTTACACAAAAGTATGTAATAACCAAAATAATTAAAAAGGAGTGCTTTTATAATGACAAAAAAAAAAGTAATAGTACTTTATAATGGCAACAATGGTCATCGGCAGGAAGATCTCCATGTCTGCATGTGATGGCCAGATCCCAACTCTACTGATTTTTTTTTTTAAACGATGCGCTTTTTTGAAATAATTCAAAAATGAGCTTCAAGTTTTGGGGGTGATTGGGTGACATTTCAAAACTTGGTTTTGCTTTCAAAGTCAGGTTTTGTTTCCAAAACCAAGTTTTGGATAGTCTGGATTACCTTTTTAATACCCCTAGATCTTTGATATCAAAGTTATTTTTGAGGATGACTTTTGTTTGGTTAATTTGATCTGGATCATCCCCTGTAAGAATGATATCATCTATGTAAATTGCCAAGATTATACATCCCTTCAATGTCATCAAAGTGAAGACTGAGTTATCTGCCATGCTCATCTTAAATCCTCCCTCTATTAGCTTCCTACTTCGTTTTGAATACCATTTTCTTAGGGATTTATTTAGTTTACATTCAGTTTGATTTTTTCCCTGCACTTTGATTCTTTGGGGAAGTTCCATATACATTTCTTCATGGAGGTCTCCACGAATGAACACGTTCTTAACATCTAGTTGAAATAACTGCCACTTTTTAATTGCAACAACTGACACAAGGATTCTTATAGAGCTCATTTTAACCACCGGGTGCGAATGTTTCATAAGGTAATTCAATGGTCCTTGAGTATAATAGGTATAAAAGTCATTAAATCTTGTTGGGCATCTTACATTTCTGTTTGATCTTCTTAGCTAAACTATGTTTTCATCCAAACTACTCAACTGACAGTAGCTCTGCTCCAGGTTCTTCTGTTCTTGTAGCCTCTGAGTTATCTCTTGTGGGTTGTGTTGTACTTTCTTCTTCTTATATTGGTGCAAGAATGGTAGGTTGCAATTCTTGATATATTTCTGGAAGTTACAAGTAGAACCCATCTGGGCATCTCCAAGTTCCTTTTCTGTTTATATTCTATCACTACCGGTCTAGGAAACATAAGATGCTCCTGTAATGACACCAATGGAACACCATTTGCCACTAGCTAAGCATAACAGTCCATAGACATAAACGTGTAAATTTGGAAAACCAGAAAAGAAAAAGAAAACATCCCATTGTTTCAAAATTAGGACGACCCATTACTCAAGCTCCAATTAAATGGATGACAGCTAATGAATTTACCTGTGCGTCTTCAATTTCTAACTCTTGCTTGTGAATTTCAAATGACAAGGGACGCAGCATGCACACGAAAAACAGATCTGACTTCTCAAAGAAGGATTTGTGTATTTCTCCATACGGAATCTAATAACCATTCGACTTTCACCAGCATCAAACTCTGATTTTATTTGAAGATAGATGTATGGTTTTGTATTATGTTGGAATATGCTCTCAATAGCTGTATCCAATCCAAATATCGTCCATTGATCTCCCTCTCTCTAAATTCCTTGTTTTTGGGCACACATTATTCGATAAAGAAAGTCGTATGAGCTTTTGATTNAATCAAAAGCTCATACGACTTTCTTTATCGAATAATGTGTGCCCAAAAACAAGGAATTTAGAGAGAGGGAGATCAATGGACGATATTTGGATTGGATACAGCTATTGAGAGCATATTCCAACATAATACAAAACCATACATCTATCTTCAAATAAAATCAGAGTTTGATGCTGGTGAAAGTCGAATGGTTATTAGATTCTGTATGGAGAAATACACAAATCCTTCTTTGAGAAGTCAGATCTGTTTTTCGTGTGCATGCTGCGTCCCTTGTCATTTGAAATTCACAAGCAAGAGTTAGAAATTGAAGACGCACAGGTAAATTCATTAGCTGTCATCCATTTAATTGGAGCTTGAGTAATGGGTCGTCCTAATTTTGAAACAATGGGATGTTTTCTTTTTCTTTTCTGGTTTTCCAAATTTACACGTTTATGTCTATGGACTGTTATGCTTAGCTAGTGGCAAATGGTGTTCCATTGGTGTCATTACAGGAGCATCTTATGTTTCCTAGACTGGTAGTGATAGAATATAAACAGAAAAGGAACTTGGAGATGCCCAGATGGGTTCTACTTATAACTTCCAGAAATATATCAAGAATTGCAACCTACCATTCTTGCACCAATATAAGAAGAAGAAAGTACAACACAACCCACAAGAGATAACTCAGAGGCTACAAGAACAGAAGAACCTGGAGCAGAGCTACTGTCAGTTGAGTAGTTTGGATGAAAACATAGATGTTTCGTAGACTGGTAGTGATAGAATATAAATAGAAAAGGAACTTGGAGATGCCGAGATGGGTTCTACTTATATCTTCCACACTCCGAAGGTGGGGGAATTCATGAAGAGCTTTTTGGGTGAACCGGATAATTGTTCTGGTCTTTTGAAAAAGCTAAGTAAGTAGGCCCATTGAACACGAGAATGGTTTTCTGGAATTAACAGCAATTCTGGAATTAATTTAGTGCATGTTCAAGTTTTCAGTTGGATAAATATGCTGGAAACTTTTTGCGACTACGTTTCTTTATCACACAATCAACTCCCTAGAGCATATGAATAGATGATTTCACTGCGCTAGTGCGCTAGACTCCTCCGTCTTTGTCTTCATTCTTACATTTGACAATCGACAAAGTGATCTTGGCATTGTGGAAAGCATGCACCAAGTTGTATAGGTAACAATTAGAGTTGGAAAGATTTAATAACGTACAAAGCTGACAATATTACAATACAAATATGGAAGAAAATAATCAAAGTAAGTAGGATGTATGCTTTCGAATTACAAGGGAAAGATATAATCTTAGGAAGACCATTCTTAAATATCTATTTACCTATACAAATGACTGAAAAACACCTAATTCTTTCTACACCATACCAAAAAAACGTAGAAGCTTTAATATTAAAGAGTAGTGAAAAACGAAAAGTACCGTGGATAAAAGGAAGCAGTTGAATGATTCAAAAGCTATTTAGAAAACGTATAAATGAAATCACATTAATTACACATATACGACATAAGTGAACTTCAACATATAGAAAAAGAACTTTCATCCTTATATACGTCCTTTAGAATTCTGGGAAAAACACAAAACTAGAGTAAAAATAAAATTGATTGATGAAGATAGCATAATCACACAACCACTATTAAAATATGTACCATATGATTTAGTAGAATTTGATAAATACATGCAAGAACTACTAAAAGGAGGCTACCTAAGAGAATCTAATTCAAAGCATAGTAGTCCAGATTTTATAGTAAATAAAACATAGCGAGCAAAAAAGAGTCAAAACCATAATGGTTATAGATTATAGAAATCTTAATGTAAAAGCAAAAACTTGCAACTATCTTATTTCAAATAAAATATTAAAATTAAAACAAATGTCAGGATATCAATATTTTAGTAAATTTGACTACAAAAGCAAATTTTTTCACCTGAAATTAGAAGAGGAAAGTAAATCTTTAACAGCGTTCGTAGTGGCAAATGGATTTTACGAACGGAATCTATTACCATTTGGGTATAAAAATGTACCTAGAAAACTTCAAACTTTTATGGATAAAAAATTTAAAGGATTAAATAACTATGTCATATACATTGATGACATATTATTATACACATACACGGAAGAAAACCACTACACTTTGCTTAGAGAATTCATAAATTATGCTAAGAAAGCAGGAAGAACAATAAGCAAAAGCAAAGCAATAATTTGTAAAAAACAGATAGAATTTCAATGAATAGAAATAGAAAAAGCAAGGATAAAAATGCAAAATCATATGATACAAAAATAGCAATGTTTGATGATTTAGATACAAAAGTAAAAATACAATCTTTTCTTGGTTTAGTCAACCAAGTTTGAGAATACATTCTTAAGTTGGCAAAATATTGTAAACCTTTACAAACCAAGTTAAAAAATGATAAAGAATATTATCAAGATGAAACTGACATACAACATATACAAAAAATTCAAAAGATTTGTAAAACCTACCTAAGGTAGAATTCTCATATTGTATTTGGATAATTGAATCAGATGCATCCGATAAAAGTTATGGATCAATATTAAAATACCGATAAAAGTTATGGATCAGTATTAAAATATAGATATAAAAAGACACTAAAGAAAACCTTTGCAGGTATCATTCCGTAAGATTTAAAGAAAATGAAAGCAAATAGAAATTAATAGGAAAGAATTACTAGCATTATATTATGCACTCTTACTTTTTGGAATATATATAGTATTCACAAAATTTATAGTTAGAACCGACAATACAGGTAAAACATTTGGTTAAATGCAAAACTAGAAAACTCGATAGTAAAAAAAGAGATACAAAGGTTAGTAAATAAAATAAAATTGTTTGATTTTACCATAAAAGTATCAAAAGCATTGAAAATAGTTTTGTGTATGTTGTTTCAAGAGAGTAGAGATTACACGAAAGGTAAAGGAAAAAACTGGCATCGGAAATGACTAACTATGTAAATTCTTATGTAGATGCAAAAGGTAGAGATCCCAAATCTTAAAGCAGATGTCGAAAATATTAAAAACACAGGTAAAAGAAATAGATACTTTGAAGAACCTGCTTAAGTAAATTACCAGAATGTACCAAACTAAAAAACTCAAAAAAAAAGTGAATAATGATCGAAACCATATAAGAAGAAAATAAACTTAAAACAACAGAGAAGAAAATTTTCCAAAAGTATAATCTTGACGATAGGTTCAAGATACCAAAAATAAAAACTACACCAGCGGAAAACAGAAAGCCAAGCCATACTTGAAAGAGGTCACTAACTTCCTGAATAACAACCCCAAGGAACCAAACCAAACAAAGGGCGAAGGATACACGACTTTACCATTAACATCATATAATTATTGGCTATTACGCACATTAACTTTCCTGAAACATGTAAAGCTACAAAGAGACATTTTAAAAAACAATAAAGTCGAACTCATATATGTCTGATCCTTTCTTTCTTGGCATTAAATGAAAGGATACAATTCATCTTAGTCAAAAAGAAGAGAAAGGTGTGATTTAAAACAACGGCAGTCCGCTCCTTTTATAGCCCTGTCACCCCCCGCCACTTCCACCCGCCCATCGATACAGGACTAAATAAGTGAAAGTTCCATAATGACAAAGCAATTTTGCAGCATCATAAAATTCTTCTTGCAAGTTTCAGTCCATCGGCTCTCACCCTTTTGCAGTTTTGCTTCTTCACTTCACGAAGCTGGCAGCCGGACAAACACCTTTTCCCGATACCCACTTCAATTTTTCACCTGAACGCCACCCAATGGTTCCGAGAAATCTTGACTACACCAGAAAATCGACTGCTCCAGTGAACAAAATCGAAATGGAATTGAGGCCCATTATGAGTGTAGTGGTTGGCATTTGGTATGACTTAAAGGCTCATGAATGTTAACCATCAATTCAAGAAGAGAAGCAAGTAAGTTTATTTTTTGCAACGGGAGCGTTGTAGAGTTCTCGAGCAAGCGGAGAGATACCGTTCCCGCTCTCTTGATACGAATGCTGCCATGAGAGACTCCCACAACCATATCTGGTGCGCAGATGGTTTGTATTTGTAACAACCCAATCCAGTCTTGGGCTCGGGCCTCCGGTTCGGCGGATCCCAACCCGCCCCCTAGCAGTTTCGGCTGCAAACCAAGAACCAGGACAATCTTCTCATCAATGGTCCTCTTTATAAACCCTTGAAGATTTCTCACAATGTTCGTGATGAGACTAAACTTATAGGGTGTTACAATCCACCCCCCTTAAGGCACACGCGTCCGCGCGTGTAGGACTCTAGGTCCAAGTGTTGAACCGGCTCTGATACCACTGTAACAACCCAACCCACTCCTGAGCTCGAGCTCTTGGTTCGGTGGAACCCAACCCGCCCCCTAGCAGTTTCGGCTCCAAACCTAAAAAGGCTAGGAACCAGGACAATCTTCTCATCAATGGCCCCCTTTATAAACCCTTGAAGATTCCTCACAATCTTCGATATGAGACTAAACTTATGGGGTTTTACAATATCTGCTATTGCAGATAGAAATTGTATATACGCTAGCATATTTTTGAAGGAAAAGTACCCAGTTAGATGCTGCAGATTTACTTGAAACCAGTTTCACTTCTTGTTGGCAGGTTTTTCACAGGTGAATAGTACGCTGGCGGTTCTGGGTGCTTCTTTAAAATTGAAATAAACACTCGAGAGCATTGTAAGACTCCAAGGCTGCGGGGTAGGCATGGGTTTTGGACATACTTTTGGGGATGTCCTTCTTTGTTTTGGTTTTTGTTACAGTGCTTAATGTAAATCCATCACTGGAAGTGAGATTAATCTCCTTAAAGTTTTTGTCCATCTAATTGGTGTTAGAGACAATTGTAAGTCATTTCAGGTTATCCCTTTCTCTTCTTTTTTGTACGTGTAAATTTGGTTTTTTGAATCTTTTTTGTACGCTTTTTCGTTTGTACATGTAAATTTTGTTTTTTCAATAAAAGGTAAGGAGCCAACTTTAATGGCTCATAATGATTCCTATGTTATGCATGAACAAAGGCATAATTCTTTCCTAATATATATATATATATATATATATATATATATATGTGTGTGTGTGTGTGTGTGTGTGTGTGTGTGTGTGTGTGTGTGTGTGTGTGTGTGTGTGCAGTTTTAAAAAAGTTTGATTTAGCTTACATAAAAAAATTAAAAAACTATATGTTTACCCCTATTAAAATTTCAAAACTATAGTTTTCCCCTCATAATGAAAAGTTCTTGGCTTCACCACTCTGCTCAGCTCTATGCATGATCGTAAACTGATGAGGAGGACCATGGTAATGTATGCATTAGTTGTCAAAGAGCCGTTGAAAATCATTCTGCTGCTCAATAGCATTTGGTTTTCATAGTGGTAGTTCTTGGTATCTTGATTATTCCAATCCAAATCCTTTACAAAGAGTTGTAGTTGTTTGGCATTAGGAACACTATACGAGTCTTTTGTAAATTCACCTTAAAATTATGGTATACCCCTGACTATACTTTTGATGCTAATACACCCACTAATTGAGTGTGGGTTGGAATACATGAGCTGATGAACTCGGGTCCAGATCCAACCTGGTTTAGATTCCAAGTTATTTAGCCAATAGGTCAGATTTTTTACCTACCTATTTTAGTCTACACCGACAAAGTTAATAAACCATTCTAGCTATCGAACTTCACATAAACCATTCATGATTTAGCTCATACATTTAAACATATTTTTTGACGTATATATATTGTTTTGCTCATATACTTCATTTACGGACATAATTAACAACATCATGTACAGCATATCTAAACTTAGATAAAAAGCATTACATAAGTTTCTAGACATCAAGACCAAATCTCATTTGTATGTTGACAAGCACATATATTTCAATTCATTAGCACAAAAGTCTGGATCCAGATCAAACCTGGAAATGCAGGTACCAAGTCTGAACCTATGCCTGATCATTTACCGACCAAGAAGGTCTACCGTCGCGCAAAGTTCATAATTATTGTCCTGTTCCCTTTTATAAAACACTAAAAAATTTATGGATTTGATAGTATTTCACAAAACATGATCCACGCCTGACTATGAACACAACAAATAGTCAAACTGGTTAAAGCTTGTGGTTTGTATCTCTGAGATAAATCCGAGAACATTTCGTCACGATCACCAGACTGTAACGATTCAGACCCGATCAGAAGGATTGGATCGTTTTTGAACATTCAGAACCAGTTAGAACCACGCGGCTGCGTAAATTACCCTTCCTCTCGTTCACTTATATAGGGAGAAGCAGACCCCAACCTCTCCTCTGATCGATACAGGACTAAATTTTAAGGCATCGAAGAACGCGTCTCTCAAACGTCACTCGCTCGGTACCTGATTCCCAACCCTTCCTCTGACCCCATTTGATTTTGACTTGGTTTAGACGAAGATGGTAAAGAAAATTAGATCTGATTATTAATAAGGTTCACATGAATAGGAATATGCCATATGATTGAGATCCAACTCAAGTTCATGTACATACCAAATCTTGTGCAACTAGGTTTTGAAAAGTATCAATGTTAATTCTTGAACCCATTTTTACTTTGATTCCTTCGTTTAGTCGACTTTGATCTGAATACAATCTTTCATGTATCTGGTTGATTTGAACCCAATCCATTTACGTTCCTCCCACCAACACTGGGAAAGACTTAATACATTTCCTAACGGAGCTTGGGTGCAGATTCAAACATTTTTGCAACTAAAGAATGACAAAGGAGGCAACGGAAGTGATCGTAAAGTGCTCATGTTTTGAAAATTTCCATCTTGTCGCTGAGTTTGAACAACCCCACTACTCTCCCTATTGAGACTCCGAGCTGAAGCACCCGGCGAGTGGATCTTCTCCTCCCGGCGAAACGATGGGCTCGAGCTGGCGGCAGCGAGCTCTCTGGACCCCTGTTGGACGTCCATCTCCGACGCAGAATCCAGGAAGACCAGCATCTCGAGCGCCTTGTAGTAATACATCATACCCCGGACGGTTCGAGCCAGCGCCTGTCCCCTATAAGAGGCGGAGTTCCCTCACCTTGGTAGTCCACACTTGGTCAGCTCGGGCTCATCGTTTCGCCTGGAGGAGAACATCCACTCGCCGGCTGCTTCATCTCGGAGTCTCAGTAGGGAGAGTAGTGGGGTCAGCATGCTGTTCAAGGGTCACGAGTACGGGACGACCCTTATGAAATTCACGTATGTGGTTGCCTGTCAGATCTACGGCAATCAGAAGGCTAAGAAGGATCCTCGTGCGGACGACATTCTCTATCTGATGAAGAACAACGAGGCCCTTCGAATTTCTTACGTGGATGAGGTGAAAACCGATCGGTGTGCTGGTGAAGTACGACCAGAAGCTCGAGAAGGAAGTGGAGATCTACCGTATCATACTTCATGGCCCCGTAAAGCTTGGGGAAGGCAAGCCGGAGAATCAAAATCATTCTTTCATCTTCGCGAGGGGCGATGCCGTGCAGACCATCGACATGAACCAAGACAATTACTTCGAGGAGGCTCTAAAGATGCGGAATCTGCTGGAGGAATACAAGCAGGTATACGGAATCAGGAAGCCCTCCATTCTTGGCGTTAGGGAGAATATTTTTACCGGTTCTGTCTCGTCTCTCGCGTGGTTCATGTCTGCACAAGAGACGAGCTTTGTCACACTGGGACAACGGGTTCTGGCATGGCCTCTCAAGGTGCGGATGCACTATGGGCATCCTGATGTGTTTGATAGGCTCTGGTTCTTGAGCAGGGGAGGAATCAGTAAGGCTTCCAGGGTGATCAACATCAGTGAGGACATATTTGCTGGCTTCAACTGCACTTTGAGGGGAGGGAACGTCACCCACCATGAGTACATTCAAGTAGGGAAAGGACGGGATGTAGGATTGAATCAAATCTCGATGTTTGAGGCCAAGGTAGCTAGTGGCAACGGGGAGCAGATTTTGAGCAGGGACGTCTATAGGTTGGGACACAGGCTGGACTTCTTACGAATGCTTTCCTTCTACTACACCACTGTAGGGTTCTTCTTCAACACCATGATGGTTGTGCTCACTGTGTACACGTTTCTTTGGGGTCGCTTGTATCTGTGTCTCAGTGGCATTGAGTCTTCTACAGTGAAGCAGTCTACCAACGATGCATTAATAACGACTCTAAACCAGCAGTTTATCATCCAGCTTGGCTTGTTCACAGCTCTTCCGATGATTGTTGAAAGTTAAACTCCATTGAACATGGGTTCCTTGGAGCGATTTGGGATTTCCTGACAATGCAGCTTCAGCTTTCCTCTGTTTTCTATACTTTCTCGATGGGTACTCGCACACATTTCTTTGGAAGAACTATCCTTCATGGTGGAGCAAAGTATCGGGCAACTGGGCGCGGGTTTGTGGTTCAGCATAAGAAGTTTGCAGACTCTACTCCCCAAGTCATTTCATCAAGGCCATTGAACTGGGCGTGATCTTGATTGTTTATGCAGCATACAGCTCAGTTGCGTCTTTGGCTTCCAGCACAGCCGTTTACATTATTATGACATTGTCAAGTTGGTTCTTCCATTAAGAACTTACATCGGCCAGGCAGATGATCTACTTTTGCAGTGTAGGGGAGGAGTTTTATGTCTAGCCAATAAGAGCATTTTAGTCATTTTCTACCCTTAACATTGAAAACTGATATTTGTGTTGTTCATTATTTTGAATTTTATTTTTAAAATTAAAATGATACTCTACCTATTTATTTTGTTGGGGTGAGCAAAAGGTTAATAACTTCCTGCCTTGAAAAGAAACTTGAAAGCTCCCCTCCCCACAATTCTCCATGCCTATGGATTCTTGGGTTACGCTCGTGACAGTGATGGTAGTAGCTGACCTTCAGTTTCAGCATCATTTCCCGCATCACTCTCTATTACTTAAGAGGCAAGGTATGCCACCCATGTGAATCGAACTAGAGACCTATCTTAATCAAACTAGAGACCTATCTCTTTGTTCCACTTGTCCATTTTGAAAGCTACCTAAATAAATTTTTTGTCCACGTTGCTCGTTTGCTTTCTTTTATTGACTGGCTTGTACTTTTTACACTTGTGTACTTAAAAAGCTTTAAATTCAGGGTGACAGTCTATTAAATTTGGATTATGATTTACTCCATTTGTATATGGATGCAAAATGGGTTGGATTTGAAAAAGTACAACATGTTGGAAATCCCCATCACGGTTCAGAACAATGAAAAAATAACAAAATCTTCAATGCAGATCCTACTGTTTTGCTAAATCTGGTTTTTAAATCCCGGTTTTGAATACACTAAAATACTTTAAAAACCTGGTTTTAGAGGCAAAATCAAAACCTAAAGGTGTCATTCAAATGAAGCTGATAAATAATTGTTCAATTTTTTGAAAGAAATCTTCTGCAAAGTGAACATTTTGATGGACCACTTTCTTCGTGGCCGGGCAAAGATATTTTTGCTTTATAAGGGGCAGTTTTTTGTTATTTTATATATCAAATGTTGATGTTTTCTGTCAATAGGGAGCTACTTTTAAATTTCTTTGGAACACTCTTTTTTTTTTCTTTACTTTTAAAAGCTGACCGGTCATCTGTTATTTGTTCAAACAAAATTAAGTGCCTTTTGTAGCTCTTTTTAAAAAAATTATGCTTCCAAAAAGAAAAGCGTGAAAGTCTGCTGACGCAGGAGCGAATCTACAAGAAATCAACTTTTCTTACTTCTAGACTTTTGTTGGTGTGTTGTAAGTATACAAACTACAAAGCAAACACATCCAAATGTGTTAGATGTTTTAGTTGTATAAGTTTGTTGTTTAGTAATTCTACGGATCACTTATAGCCTAATTTCTTGTTTGATGTTCTATTTTTCAAGTAGCATGCACATGACATAGCATCTGGCCAGAACATATCCAAAACATTCATGTTTACAATAATTGATCTTGTGACATTCAAAATTTGTCTATTTCTTTTGTTGTTGACTCCATTTTGTTGAAGAGTTCCTGAACAAGTTGTTTATTGTAGAACTCCATTCTCCTTACGAAATGAATCAAATTATGAATTTACCGTTCCCCTCTATTCTCAGAATGCCATATCAGATTGTGCTGTGCGAGAATGTTCTCGCTGAAGACAGATGAGATGCAGAGAACTTCGAGAGAAACAAGAGAAATCTTGAGGAGCAAGAAAAATGATCTTCTATTGAATAATCACGTCAGGTATTTTATAAAAATAAAGATATATATATATATGTAGGAGGAGTCTCTAGGAAAACCCCAAACCCATTTTTATAAAATTTTTGTATTGTCCTATCTTTGCTCTATAATATTAATATGACCATTCTAGGTATACATATATATATACACACGGAAACCCCGTCCCTGAAATTTTTATTTTGTCCTATCTTTGCTCTATAATATTAATATGACCATCATAGGAAATTATGCACTTCAAGTTAGGTAGACTTAAAATTTAGCTCGCATTGCATAATTTTAAGTCCAGCTACCTCGCATTGCATAATTTTCAGGTACTGTCGCAACAACTACACCTACGATGGTCATATTAATATTATAGTAGGACAATACAACAATTTTATAAAAATGGGGTCGGGGTTTTCGTAGAAACTATATATATATATATATATATATATATATATATATATATATATATATATATATATATATATAGTGTAGCTTGCTCACATTCAGGTACTATCACGACAACTACACCTACGTTGGTCATATTAATATTATAAAGCAAAGATACGACAATACAAAAATTTTATAAAAAAGGGGTTGGGGTTTTCGTAGAAACTCCCTCCCACACACACATATATATAGCTCACTCACAAACAGCAAGGAAGCAAGAAAGGAAGGCTCTGATCGATCGGGACCGGAATCAGCAGCAGCCGACCTTCTTCCATGGCTCAAAGGTACACCAACTTCTCTTTTATTTTTGGTTTTATTGGGTCTTACAAAGCTAGCGAGGTTAAGGAGAGATCTATGGATAGTCTCTTCAGGTATCAGACATTGTAAACTGAATGAGTGAAGTCGGATGCAAAGGCTGCCAATCGAAAGATTCACTGTTCCAGTTGCTTACTTGGTTTGCTGTTTTAAGACTCTTGAGAATTGAGATGGTATTAGAAGATCGTCGGCAGATGTCTGCGGCTTGTATGAGGTCCATTAAGTCATAAGAGAAATTTTCCGAGGGAACTTACTCGTAGAGAACTTACAGAAGTAGAAATGAAGTTAAACCGAGGTAGGCACTAATTCTTGAGGGATCATTTCCTTTTCGTGTTCCCTCCATTTAGATCTTTCCTTTCCAATGAATTGCGCTGAGAGAGACCCTCTGTTGTTAGGAAACAATGACAGAAGACAGCTCCTAGTTAACATTCTGCACCATCAACCTACTGAATATTAGTCATATATATAAACCGGAAACAGCTATCACTTCTTCTTCTTCTTCTTCTTCTTCTTAAGAATTGTTGGTCGCTTCGTTAGGTCACGGGCAGTGGAAGCCTGCGCCATTAGAGTGTAATTGAATATTCCAAATGGCATCAATTAAAGTAAACTAACAGTCAAGCCTGCCCTAGTACAGTAACTGAATATTCCAAGTAAACTAATAGTTAAGCATTACAGTATTCCAAGTTGCGTCAATTACAATAAACGAGAGAAGTTAATTGATCTTCACGTGATAGGCACAGGGGGTGTTGAGTCAGGAGGGGAAAACGCCTTTCTTGTTAAATTGTTATGGGTCCAACCGCAGTAATGTTTTCTTGAAAATGTGTTAGTGAAAAAAACAAGCTTCCTGACATGATTTCTCCAACGGCGAGATTCATTGCAGCACCATTAATTGACTCAACTGAAGAACTTGTATGATCAATTTTGTGTGTATTAGAAACAATTTATATGGCTTGCATTTGACATATGTAAAAACCAGGTTGAGAGGGAAAGTAGCTCTGATAACGGGCGCCGCAAGTGGGATAGGCGAGAGCACTGCCAAATTGTTCCATCGCCATGGTGCCAAGGTCATGATCCTGGACAACCAGGACGAATTGGCCGAAAAGGTTGCCCGGGAAATTTCCTCCTCCGGCGAGGACGCCTCGTTCGTCCTCTGCGACGTGACCAACGAGGACGATGTCCGTTCCGCCGTCGACAGAGCCATGGCCAAGTACGGCAAAATCGATGTGATGTTCGGCAACGCCGGCATTGTTGAGCAATCGGCGCGGATAGACGACTTCCCGGTATCCGCCTTCCAGAAGGTCATCAACGTAAACCTGACGGGATGCTTCTTGGCAGCCAAGCACGCGGCGAGGGTGATGATTCCCCAGGCGAAAGGCAGCATAATCTTCACAGCGAGCGTAGCCTCGGTCATGAGCGTCGCCGGCTTTCATGCCTACACAGCTTCGAAGCACGCGGTGGTGGGGCTGACCAGGAGCGTGGCGGCAGAGTTGGGCCAGTTCGGCATAAGGGCCAACTGCATCTCACCTTATATGGTGGAGACTGCACTGTCCTCCAGCATGTTTGGCTTGAGCGGCTTCGATTTTGAGGAGCTTGGTGAACAGCGCTCCAATTTGAAGGGGGTGATGTTGAAAGCAGAGGACATTGCAGAGGCCGCTCTTCATTTGGCTAGCGATGAGTCGAAGTTCACCAGTGGACTCAACCTTGTTGTGGACGGAGGATTTTCAGTCACAAAATGAATCATGAATATGCCTACAAAGGTTTATATTGAGAGGTGAAGGAGCAAAATTCTTGTTCCCACATGTTGCTCATCTATAAAGTTATTGCTTCTTAGTTCATCAGGACTCCCTTCGGTTGTGCTTGTCATTTATGAATGAAAATCTTTTAACCTTGAAGAGCCAGTGCCAGGGGGAAAACACCTTTTTATGCAATTCAGATGTAAGAACTAAGATCCGAAGCTAGCGAATGCAAGCTTATTGAAATTCTAATATTTCTTTGTGTTTTTCCTTCTTACAGATGTTCCAGTTCAATTTTTACCACGTTTTGCGAAGACTGGGTTGTAGCAAACCCAATTTTAATATCATTCAAATGTTCTTGATATGATGTTTTGGGGGGAAAACTACATTTTGTCTCACAAAACCTGGATTTAGGTTGCCATTCAAACACCCTCTTTACGTCCATCCTATATTTTGTCATCAAATTAAAAGGAAATAAACCCGCTCTTAGAAAGCATGCATACCATTTTTCTTATTTTTTGTTTGGAAAAAATGGTATAAGTTTTCAAGAGTGTTTGGGTGACATTTCAAAACTAAAAAATGTGAAGATTTTATTTTTACCCTGTAAATTTACTAAAATATCCCTCTTGAGAACAAACATTCCCTTGTCAACCGCATAACATTGAAAATGCGACAGAATTTCTGGATTACCTTTTCTAATTTTTTTTTCTTTTCATTTTTAATTACCACTTCTAGATCATTAACCAATTATAAAATTACTTATTTTTTTTCTTTTCATTGTCAATGCGTTTTCTAGGATCTTTAACCAATTATAAAATCACTGTATTTTGAATAAGAAAAAGGCCGTTGGTAAGAAGTTGAAAGCACGACCCCTGCATCCTCCACGTTCTCTTCTTTTTACGAATTTTATATTTGCCATCTGACAGCGAAAGCACATAGCCGTTGGCAAGAAAAGCTGCCAATCATAACACGACGGATCCTAATTTTTCTGGAATGACAGAAAGAGGCTCATGCTTTCGAACAATTTATTTGGTAGCCTATGCTTTATTCCAAAAAGCCACTGTAAGATACACCTAAGTTGAAGCAAAAAGGAATTTAGGCGGCGAAATGTAATATGCTTTCTCTTGGGCTTTTATATGCAACGATTTTTGAAAGGCCATGTTTTGAGTTCTTTATCTTTAAATAGCTTCAAGACTTGTTTTTTTTTTTATCAGGTAACGAATTTTTAATTGAGTTTTTTTTTTTCTGCACATATAAATAAAGTGCTTCACTTATTTTGTTTTCTTTATGCGGACCTCCATGTTCTTGAGTTAAATAATGACATATTTAAAGATGCGCAAATTTAGCGTTTTAAATTAAACTCAACGTTTTTTTAATTTTAATATGGAAAAAAGCGTATCAATGTCAGCATCTTGTTTAGACGTTTGTTGTACGAGTTGGAATAAAAAAAAAAGACTAGAATAAAAATATATAATAAACCTTAAGTCCTTATTTAAGGATGACAACGACTGTAAAATAGAAAACTGAGGCTTAGATTTGGGATCATGACTAAAAAGCTAAACTCTTAAACTTTTTTTTTTCTTTTTGAAAAAGCTTTTATGGGCACACTTTTTTGCAAATAATAAAAGAATTGTTAAGTAATAATTAAAACAAACTGCGGTCAATTTCCTAATAATATGCTTTCCTAAGCTTCATCCATTACCTTTCTTTGTCTCTTGTTGCCAGTTTTCAATATAGTAAAAATTGCAAAACTGAGGATTTTGTTTTTTTTGTTTTTTTAAAAAGTGGGCACTAGACAAAAACTATTTTTTTTAATTGCATAAATATGAAATTGAGATAAAATCAACTTCCAAATAAATAACAAGAAACAAACTTAAGCTCGAGCACACTACATTCGGGCATTCAAATATGTCACTTTTAGCATTTAACAGTCTCCTTTGCAAGTGGTTAAAGGAAAAAACGTCAAACGCCTGCGCCTCTTTTTATCATACTAACAAAAACAGGGCTGCTTTTGTAAATTTGTCTATTTAAAATACAAAAAAATTAATATATTTCGAGACAAGAGCCCACTACTTGCAGTGGACAACTGTCTAACCAGGCTTTTCACATCACATGGATCCACCGCTCGGTCTGAACTCAACCGCTGCCTCTCTCCCTCCCGCCGCCTCGCCGGCGGCGAGAAGGACGCGCAGAAGAAGGCGTGAAACGGACGGGAAAACGACGACTTTCAGTTTCAATGCAATTAAAAATTCTGTGCCCAACCCAACTAATGGCCGCTCTCCTAAGAAATTGACTAACTTCAAATGCTCATAAAGTCTAAACCGCTTCAAAGGTTTGCCTTTGAAGAAACACTTCACCAACAAGGCAATGACCCAAGCGACACAATCACGTGCCCACGGCCACAACTGAAACCGAGCCGAGCGGAGCGTGGGTGAGGTGTTGGCTGTAGCCAGGGCTCGGTGGGTCGGGACCAAGTCGGTGCAGTCCAATCATTCTTCTGGGCGAAGATACTGGGCGTGAGTTATCCGAAGAGGGGAAGAGGGAAAGATTAGAAAGAAAGAAGCGAGAAAGCGGAGGATGGGCTAAAAAAAAACCGCCGCGTTCGTCTCCTTCCCCCATTTCCTTCGTCTTCCCTCTCTTCTGCCGCCGCTGCCGCTGCTCCTTCTCCTCCCCCCTCTCGCCTGGTTGGTTGGGGGTGAGGGGCAGGGTCTCCGGGCGCCATGAGCGGCGTCAGGCAGAGGTTTCCTCACCAGGCAAACAATGCCGGCCATGGTGGTCGTTACCAGCGGCCTGATCTTGTCAACGATGAGAACCGGGCCTTCAACATCATCCCCATTCACAATCTCCTCGAGGACCACCCTTCTCTGCGGTTCCCTGAGGTTAGAGCCGCGGTTGCGGCTCTTCGGACGGTGGGGCAGCTCCGTCGACCTCCCTTCTTCGAGTGGTCGGGTTCCATGGACCTGCTCGATTGGCTCGGCGCTTTCTTCGGCTTCCAATCTGACAATGTCCGGAACCAGCGGGAGCATCTCGTCCTCCTCCTCGCCAACGCCCAGATGCGGATCCAGCCGCCCCCGGATAACGTAGACGCCCTTGATCCCTCCGTCGTCAGCAAGCTCCGCAAGAAGTTGCTGAAGAACTACACCTCCTGGTGTGCTTTCCTTGGCCGGTCGTCCAACATCTGGATCTCGTCAGGCCGCGGCCGCTCGGACGAGCGCCGCGAGCTCCTCTACGTTTCGCTGTACCTCCTGGTCTGGGGGGAGGCGGCCAATCTGCGGTTTATACCCGAGTGCCTCTGCTACATCTTCCACCACACGGCAATGGAGCTCAACCGGATTCTCGAGGATTATATCGATGAGAACACCGGCCAGCCCGCGGTGCCGTCTTACACGGGGGAGAACGCCTTCCTTCTGAGAGTGGTTACGCCTCTGTACCAGACGGTGAAGGCGGAGGTGGATTCTAGCGGGAACGGCACCGCCCCCCACTCCGCCTGGCGAAACTACGACGACATCAACGAGTACTTCTGGACCAACCGGTGCTTCTCGCAGTTGGGTTGGCCCCTGAAGCTGTCGTCAAATTTCTTTATTCTCCCAAATGATGCCGCCGCGCAGCAGAGGGGGATCTCCTCCTCCCCCTTCCAACAGCAACAGGTGACGGCGACGCCGGTTAGCAGGAGAGCGTTCCGGAAGAACAAGGTGGGGAAGACGGGCTTCGTTGAGCAGAGGTCGTTCTGGAACCTTTTCCGAAGCTTCGATCGCCTCTGGATCATGCACATCCTCTTCTTCCAAGCGGCGGTCCTCGTGGCTTGGGATCAATCCGGTACGCCGTGGAAGGCTATCCAGAACGACGGCGACCTGCGAGTCAAGCTCCTAAGCGTCTTCATCACCTGGGCGGGACTGAGGTTCCTGCAGTCCCTCCTGGACGCCGGAATGCAGTACAGTCTGGTGTCCAGGGAGACGATGGCCCTGGGAGTCAGGATGGTGCTGAAAAGCGTCGTCGCGGCCGGGTGGGCAGTGGTATTTGGGGTGCTCTACGCCCGGATTTGGGCGAGGACCAAGGCAGCGAGGAATCAGCAGGTGCGAAACTACCTCTATGCTTCGGCCGTGTTCGTGTCGCCGGAGGTGCTGGCCGTCGTTCTCTTCGTGGTGCCGTGGGTGAGGAACTTCCTTGAGCAGAAGAATTGGAAGGTGTTCCACGTCCTGACATGGTGGTTTCAGAGCCGGATCTTCGTGGGGCGTGGCCTCCGGGAGGGCATATTCGACAACCTCGCTTACACGATCTTCTGGGCTGTCGTCCTGGCGACCAAGTTTATGTTCAGCTACTTCCTGCAGATCAAGCCCATGATCGCCCCTACCAAGGTGGTGCTTTCGCTCACCAAGGTCACGTACCGGTGGCACGAGTTCTTCAAGCACTCCAACAGGTTCGCCGTCGGCCTCCTCTGGGCGCCCGTCGTCCTCATCTACCTCATGGATATATCCATCTGGTACTCCATCTATTCCTCCTTCACGGGGGCGCTCGTCGGCCTCTTCTCCCACCTTGGGGAGATCAGGAACCTGCAGCAGCTCCGCCTCCGCTTCCAGTTCTTCGCAAGCGCGATGCAGTTTAACCTCATGCCGGAGGAGCATCTCTTGAAGTCTGCGGGTACGCTCAAGAACAGGTTCCAAGACGCCATCCGCAGGCTGAAGCTCAGGTACGGGTTCGGGAAGCCGTATACGAAGACCGAGTCGAACCAGGTCGAGGCCACCAAGTTCGCGATGATATGGAACGAGATCATCACTACCTTCCGACAGGAGGACATCGTGAGCGATCAAGAAGTGGAGCTCCTGGAGATTCCGGCCAACGCCTGGAACATCAGGGTCGTCCGGTGGCCCTGCCTTCTCCTCTGCAACGAGGTCCTGCTTGCCCTCAGCCAGGCCACGGAGCTTCGGGTGTCGGACCAGACGCTCTGGAAAAAGGTCTGCAAGAATGAGTATAGGCGATGTGCCGTCATCGAGGCCTACGATAGCGTCAAATTCCTGCTGCAGAGGATTGTCAGAAACCAAACGCAGGAGCATGTCATCGTTTCTTCTATTTTCGGGGAGCTGGACGATGCCATTGCTGCCGGGAGGCTTACCTCCTCATACGAGATGAAGAAGCTGAAGGACATCCACGACAAGCTCCTTGTACTTGTGGGGGTCCTCCTGAAGAAGCCCGGTGCCAAGGACGCTGGGACGATGCAGAATGTGGTAGACGCCTTGCAGACGTTGTACGACATTTGCATCCGCGACCTGCCTAGACAGAAGCGGACGGCTGTGGAGCTGAGGTCGGAAGGCCTAGCGCCGACCACTGGTGGTGGTGGCTTGTTGTTCGAAAACGCCGTGGACATCCCCGACCCAGAGGCGGACCCATTGTTCTACCGGCAGCTAAGGAGGCTCTCCACCATCCTGATGTCCAGGGACTCCATGCACAATGTCCCCAAAAATCTCGAGGCCAGGCGGAGGATCGCCTTCTTCAGCAACTCCCTCTTCATGAACATGCCGCGCGCTCCCCTGGTGGAGAAGATGCTCGCCTTCAGCGTCCTGACTCCTTACTACGATGAAGACGTCATGTACAGCAGGGAGCAGCTGCGGACGGAGAACAGCGACGGTATCTCCATCCTCTTCTACCTTCAGAGGATCTATCCAGATGAATGGCAAAACTTTCTGGAACGAATGCAGCGGGAAGGGATGAAGAATCCAGACGAAGTGTGGACTACCAAGGTGAGGGAACTCCGCCTATGGGCCTCTTATAGAGGACAGACGCTGGCTCGAACCGTCCGGGGGATGATGTATTACTACAAGGCGCTTAAGATGCTGGTCTTCCTGGATTCTGCGTCGGAGATGGACGTCCAACAGGGGTCCAGAGAGCTCGCTGCCGCCAACTCGGGCTCATCGTTTCGCTGGGAGGAGAACATCCACTCGCCGGGTGCTTCAGCTCGGAGTCTCAGTAGGGAGAGTAGTGGGGTCAGCATGCTGTTCAAGGGTCACGAGTACGGGACGGCCCTTATGAAATTCACGTATGTGGTTGCCTGTCAGATCTACGGCAATCAGAAGGCTAAGAAGGATCCTCGTGCGGACGACATTCTCTATCTGATGAAGAACAATGAGGCCCTTCGAATTTCTTACGTGGATGAGGTGAAAACCGATGAGGATGCGCGGTACTACTCTGTGCTGGTGAAATACGACCAGAAGCTCGAGAAGGAAGTGGAGATCTACCGTATCATACTCCCTGGCCCCGTGAAGCTTGGGGAAGGCAAGCCGGAAAATCAAAATCATTCTTTCATCTTCACGAGGGGCGATGCCGTGCAGACCATCGACATGAACCAAGACAATTACTTCGAGGAGGCTCTAAAGATGCGGAATCTGCTGGAGGAATACAAGCAGGTATACGGAATCAGGAAGCCCTCCATTCTTGGTGTTCGGGAGAATATTTTCACCGGTTCTGTCTCGTCGCTCGCGTGGTTCATGTCTGCACAAGAGACGAGCTTTGTCACACTGGGACAACGGGTTCTGGCATGGCCTCTCAAGGTGCGGATGCACTATGGGCATCCTGATGTGTTTGATAGGCTCTGGTTCTTGAGCAGGGGAGGAATCAGTAAGGCTTCCAGGGTGATCAACATCAGTGAGGACATATTTGCTGGCTTCAACTGCACTTTGAGGGGAGGGAACGTCACCCACCATGAGTACATTCAAGTAGGGAAAGGACGGGATGTAGGATTGAATCAAATCTCGATGTTTGAGGCCAAAGTAGCTAGTGGCAACGGGGAGCAGATTTTGAGCAGGGACGTCTATAGGTTGGGACACAGGCTAGACTTCTTACGAATGCTTTCCTTCTACTACACCACTGTAGGGTTCTTCTTCAACACCATGATGGTTGTGCTCACTGTGTATGCCTTTCTGTGGGGTCGCTTGTATCTGTGTCTCAGTGGCATTGAGTCTTCTATAGTGAAGCAGTCTACCAACAATGCATTAATAACGACTCTAAACCAGCAGTTTATCATCCAGCTTGGCTTGTTCACAGCTCTTCCGATGATTGTTGAAAACTCCATTGAACATGGGTTCCTTGCAGCGATTTGGGATTTCTTGACAATGCAGCTTCAGCTTTCTTCTGTTTTCTATACTTTCTCGATGGGTACTCGCACACATTTCTTTGGAAGAACTATCCTTCATGGTGGAGCAAAGTATCGGGCAACTGGGCGTGGGTTTGTGGTTCAGCATAAGAAGTTTGCTGAGAACTACAGACTCTACTCCCGAAGTCATTTCATCAAGGCCATTGAACTGGGCGTGATCTTGATTGTTTATGCAGCATATAGCTCAGTTGCGTCTTTTGCTTCCAGCACAGCCGTTTACATTATTATGACATTGTCAAGTTGGTTCCTCGTACTATCCTGGATCATGGCACCCTTTATCTTCAACCCATCGGGCCTGGACTGGCTGAAGGCTGTGTATGATTTTGATGATTTTATGAACTGGATATGGTATACAGGTGGGGTGAATGCAAAAGCAGATCAAAGTTGGGAGAAATGGTGGTATGAGGAACAAGAGCATCTCAAGAAAACCGGTCTGTGGGGGAAGGTCCTTGAGATAATTTTAGATTGTCGCTTCTTTGTTTTCCAGTATGGCATTGTTTACCAGCTTGGCATTTCTAACAATAGCACCAACATATCGGTCTACTTGATTTCCTGGGTTTTTGTGATAGTGATTCTGGCAATTTATATGGTTATGTCCTATGCTAAAGACAGATATGCTGCAAAGGAGCACATCTATTACAGAGCTATTCAATCCCTTGTCATAGTCTTGACGATCTTGATTATGGTTGTATTGTTGAAGTTCACTGGCTTCAAGTTTACTGATGTGCTTACCAGTCTTTTGGCGTTTATCCCCACTGGTTGGGGTTTGATATCAATAGCCCTGGTGCTTAGGCCATTGCTGGAGCAAACTATTGTGTGGAATACTGTCGTTGCAATAGCTCGACTGTATGATGTACTTTTTGCTGTCATAGTTATGGCTCCTACTGCTCTACTAGCTTGGTTGCCTGGATTTGCATCAATGCAGACAAGGATCTTATTCAATGAGGCATTTAGCAGGGGTCTTCAAATTTCTCGCATACTGACTGGAAAGAAATCTAATGTTGACTGGTGAATGAGGTAAAAGTTTAGTCTTTGTTGTTCTGTTTATGTCATGATGGATATTGGGCAATCTGGAGCGTGGACGATCTCTGGTTGTTGCATGATCAAGTATAGGATTCTTTTCAATTGTAAGTTAATAAGTTGGATTCCTATATATATATATATATATATATATATATATATATATATATATATATATATATATATATATATATATATATATATATATATATATATATATATATATATATATATATAGCCATGTTGTTAGATCACTACACACAGCCTAGGTAGGACTACCTGCATTAAGCGGTCCCCGAAAAAGTGAACCAGTAAAGTGCAGTATTAACTTTTTAAAATTAGCAAAAAAGGTTGAAGGAAACTCTCAATGGAAAACCTATATTTATCATCTTATAACAACATACCAATGAAAATGCACAATAATACTGACATTACATTCCAGAACATGATAATTCCTCAACATAATCACAACATTCATGCTAAGATTATCTTCTATTGTAGTTCTAATAAACAAGGAACATATTAGAAAATTTTATTATGCCTTTGTGATACTACTTGGTTCAACTCTATTTGCGACCTTTTCTATAACTTGTCAGCTAGATAATTGACGGACTTTCATTTGGACAATGAGTTGTTTTTTCTATTCTAAACACAAGTCAAATTTTTAATAGAGCTGGAGGAGCTTGCCAGGTTAAGATGGTAAGCAACTTGTGATTCTAATAAACAAGTAGTAGAAAGACATTTACACACATTTGAAGCAGGTAAAATGCGAAAACAAAAATATTATATTATATTCACCAAAATTGTGGCTATAGTTATAAGAACATAAATATCTATTTCATACATGTATGCTTCTAAATTCTAATGCATATGACCTCAGATCGTCAGAAAGCATGAAGAAAAGAAAGCCTGCATAGAAACAACTGCAGAAGAAGAAGAAGGTACTTCTGATAATAGCAGAAACAGAAAAAGTACCGCATTGTCAACATCCAAAGTTGGATGCAGGTTACTCAAGGACCTGAAAAGGCAAGACTAATGTGGATTAGTTGTTTTGAGTTGGTCCAAATCACGCCTGTGCATGTGCACATGTTGAATTGGAGAGAGTGAGAAAAGTTATTTATGGTTTAGTAAGGAATGGGAACATATGCTGAAGGTCAGCTTACAGCGTTCTTGGGGAAAAAAAGGAACTAACTGTGGCATTGTCAATTTATCATATTCTCATATCATACTAAGGTTTAACTTTTTGGTCTTCTTCATGAGGAAAATGACCTTGGTAACGTTAGCTACTTCTCGAGTCTCTTTTTTATCTTTTCTTACTTAGTCACTCTATTACTGTTACTTTCATTGCTTGGGATTTTAGCATCGAGGTGGAGAGCACTTCTGTCATTCTGATGTCGGTCGATGTAACCAATTTGAACTTCCATTGTTCTTTTTACATCATTGTTAATCATTAATAAGTTCACTTGTTCATGGTTCTGATTTTTTTTTTTTTTTGAATCTCAGCTAGCATGTAATGACAGTTTCCCTTGGTTAAATGACTTTGTTCAAATGCTACGTTTTAAGTTTAAGCTTTCGTATTCTTTTTTTGTTTTTTCTTTTCTATGCTATTCAGAGCTTTAGCATATCAGTGTGTTTTTTAAAGTTTTTTATTTGACTGTATCTGTGTATGTTCTTTCTCGGTTAATGGTTTATAACATTTTTCTTATGCTATAAATTGCAGGATGTAGGACGGAATCCTGTGAATTTTTGGCTCCTAGACCAGTTGTTGGATGAATCCTGTGAATGTGCGCCTCCTAGATCAGTTGTTGCTGTATGATCTATCTTCGTGTTTGGATGTATATGGCAGATAATTAGTACACTTACGGAGCTTTTTCTTCAAATTTTCCCTTGTAATTAATTTGTGCAGTGCTCATGTTAGCATTTAGCCTTCTTATTTCATTGTTGTAGCAGTTTTCAGGGTGATGTTCCTTTCTTTGTGCGGAATCATAGAAATGATTAGTGTATGCTTCTGAAATTCTTTTGATGCTTCCCTCCATTCTGTAATTAATTCGTTGTCAATGCAAATGCTAGTATTTCGCTCTTTCCTGTCTAGTTGTTGGAGCAGCTAAACGTGTACTGTAAGTAGCAGTAACTGTAAAACAAGTACACCTTGAGTTCTGCTGGTGAAATGTTGTATCTTGATACAGGAACAGAGGTTTGGCGTGCATGGTAGGTTCAGACTCATAGCTTTGGTTCAGCTCAGAGCTGGAGTTTTTTCTGGTGGTTCACTCTCAAAGACTGGACTTCGGATTTGAGAAGGACGTTAAAGGGCCGTTTGATTACCCTGAGAAAAAAAAAATTTCAGGCTGTATCCTGCGGGCCTGCCCATACATCCTTATTCCTGAATCAATTTCAGGAAAGAAGGACAATCAAGAACTTAATTCTTATGCTTTTACTTTATTCATGCGATCAAACGCCTTGTTTAAAGAATTCCAAAAGTAATAAAGGTTTCTGTCTTTATTTTGGACTTTTTACTTTATTCATGCGTTCCAACGCCTTCCAAAGAACTCCAAAAGTACTAAAGATTTCTGTGTTTATTTTGGACATGGATGGGTTTGGTTTGACGGCCAAACGGAAGACGTTTTAAGAGTTCCATACAAATTTGACAAATTGAAGGTAGCACTTGGATGACACCCTCTAAAAATTCATTTTGTAAAATGCAGGTTTTCTGAAGCTTGGTTTTTTAACTAGTTTCGTGCCTGGTTTCTGTGTTTGGTGAGAATATAGAAAATGAGATTTCTTTATGGCACTGTTCTTCTGCTTGTATTGAAAGTTTTCTTTCTTTCCGCCTGCCAGCTCCAGGAACGAGGGTAAACAGCCGAACAGAACATGACGCCTGCCCTTTTTAGTAATATCCTTCTAAATGGAAATGCACTTTAAATTTATTGATCTACCATGTATCTCTTCGACCATTTCTGCCTACTGTAAACCGCAAGAAACCATTTACGGCAAGATGGACAATGAAACTTCAGATGAAACAATTTCATATAAGCTGATTTCATCTTCTACTTGTTCGTTTGTTTTATCTTCTCTCTCTTTCATATATATATATATATATATATATATATATATATATATATATAGACACACACACTCACGCACGCACACAGTTGATAAATGGCACTTGAAAACTGTGTCTGAGAATAGAATAAGATACAGTAAGAGTACTTTTGAACGTTCATCAAATCAAAAGGAAAAATAAAGGACGTACCTTTTCAAATTGTCAGATGTACATGACGAATTTTTGTGGACCCAAGTGAACCTTGGCACATGGTTGACGCAATTTAAAGATAGAGGTACAGAAATGCGTAAAGGGATTCGAATTTCAAATGCAGACTCATCAATGCCAGGCTAAAGTCGTTTCATTTGTACGTTCCACAAAGTTAGATCCATGGATGGGATTTACATGAACAGGAGAGGAGAAGCGATAGACGAAGCAAAAGTTGAAAAGCTTTACCTTTTGAAAATTTTACATTTAACCATCTCATTGGGTTTCAGGGATCGCCTGAAACAAATTTTAGAAGAACGAAAACTAGAATTGCATTTTTGTTCCAACAGAGACCTCATCATTCGTGAAAGGTATCATCAAGTCACGGGCACAGACATCTAGATGAGGTTTTCAACTTCTCCTGCTTTTTCTGGTTCCATTGCGCTAAAATTCTCCGGACGTTTTTCGTTGGTCATTTCAGATTCTTTGTTCGGAAGGTCGAATTGGTGTCCTGCTTTGATTTTGATTTTGGCCATAATACATGGAGGCGACTTGCTTCTTATATCCTTTGTTCGGAAGGTCTTGTATGTGAGGGTTGAATATATATTTAAATGAAAAACTGCTTTCAGTAAAGACATCTTAAAATTTGCTTTTCTTTTTTCCTTTCAATATATATCCTTTCTATTTCGTTATTTTTCAAGTGTCATTCTAATGACAAAAGCTAGAGAGTGAATGAGAGAGTCAAACTGTTGAGCAAATAGCCTTTCTAAGTATATTTAGCATTTTTTATCCAGGCATCAAGTGTTTGTAAATTATTCTGCAAACTCAAGAATCAGGTGTTTGTAAATTACTTAAATTACTATTTAAGCATGCTTGACTTTTCAAGCGGTTGACGTTTATTTGTAAGTTTAAATTATTTTTCTACATTCAAAATCTACAACCTAAGTGTAAACCGAGTGAGCGAGAGATTGTCGCTCGCTCAGGCTTACCAAAACAAGAACTTGTTTGGGCTTTATGTCATTGGTGGACGCTAGTGGAGTTTGAACTAGCAACGTAGTTACTATGGAGGAGATATCATTGTCTTCAGGATCAAGGGCTAATTGATGAATTGAGGATCTTGATAGGAAGTGATTCTATGCCTCCAAAAATATAGAACTTATATGAATCAAAGTATCGGTTAGACTCGTTAATCTCACCAACTAAGCTATTACAGAAAGGTGGCTACGAGAGGGAGAGTACGATGCAGCGGTGCTGCGTGGTCACCGACGAGACTAAGAAAAGGCCGAGCATGTAGCAGACGCTCGGACGAGTAGAACGGCTGGATTAGTAGCGAGTAGCGAGAGAGAGGGGATGTGTTGAAAAGAGAAATAAAAATGATGACGATATCGGCCGAGTGGCCCGCGTCTGTAGCCCTTTCCGCGCGCTCTTGCCACTCGTCCAACTGCTGCTTCAATCGCTGGCTTCCTATTCCTCTTTCCCGCGCTGCTGCTGCCGCCGCTGCCGCCTCTTCATTGTTTTTGTTGAGAAGGAGAAGGGCAGTGCCTCCTCCTTGCTCTTTTAACTCTGTTCTAGGAGGAAGAGGAGGAGGAGATTCGATGACCACCGAGACCATTGAAGAGGGAGTTGGAAGGGACGGGGAGGAAGGAGAAGACGGAGAAGGAGGGGAAGGAGGAAATCTGGAGATTGGAGATAAGGAGTGGGAGGAGTGGGGGATCACGTCCTCTTGGTCGACCCAGGTGCCGGAAATGGTGTTGGAATCTGTAGAGGGCTTGAAGGCTCTACGCAGAGAGGTGGACGCCCCGATAAAGTTCGGTGGCATCGGAGGCAAACTTCGGGTAATCGAATTGTCGTTCTATTTTCATTTCCTGTTGTTGTCATTGATAGATTCAATTTCAAGATTGCATACCCACCTGTAGTTGATGGATGCGATTTCCCATAAGACATGTTGGTTATCTGTTAGTTATCCATTTTTCCTTTCTAATGCAGGGAGCTTTTAAGGAACGAGAGGAAAAAAAGCATAAGGCCATGTATCAGTCTCTTCTAGATTCTGAAAAGAAGCTGCAATTCTTTGCTGCTCGTCAAATAGGATGTCGTCTACTTGGGAGTAGAGGATATCTTTGCCACAAGGTACCTAGTTGGCCAAGAATCTTTCGCATTTGAATCTATACGAGTCCACCTCGTTTTCTCATGGAAAGGAACGTCTTTTTACTCTGATATGAGACTCGTATCAAACGTATGGAAACTTGAGACTTGTTTGCTTTAGCTGTGACGGGATAGTTGAAGTTAACTCATAGCTCTGGAAACAGCGTCGTGCTTGGATAGCATAGAATTTTCTCACATGAAACGCAAACTTGTGATCAAATCGTTGGCGTTGATGGCCCCGTGTCATTCCCTTCAACAGACGCACATATTACGTTCAGTGTTGTTACTTGACATTCAAAAGCCTTGTATTGTCCTTAGAGACAGGACTAATGACAGCTTGATAGTGCATTTATAATGATTTATATAGTTCAATAGTGTGACCGAACTTCTCAAGCTAGAAAAGCTGAACCTCTTTAAATTGTTTTATTTTTTTTCTTCTTCCTTTTATTAGAAGGGTTTTCTGACTTAGCTTTACTGTTCCTGTAGTCATCGTGTGAATAAAGGTTTCATCTCTGTTTTATGTTCCAGAACCTTTATATTTGATAATATGTAACATATTATATATTACCTATCGTTACAGTGAAGCAACCTGTATTTGTCACTACTGAACCTCTTATCCACTTTCTTGCATTGCAGTGCTGGCTTCCTCTTCATGGAGATTGTATGTGTTCAAAAATTCTACCTTGCTTTTTGTGGCATGGATTGCGCTTCTGGTTGTACATGCATCCAAAGGTTTGCAAACAGTATTAGTAAAGTTAGCTTCACCTCTTGATAGATGACAAACTTATCAATTCTTTTCTTTATCCATATCCTTTCCTGATCTAGACATGTAAATTGACGAATAACTCTACTCTACTTCAACTAAGCAGCTAAAGAAACTATGGGGATGCATAAAATTATATGCATTAAGGTTTGGAAATGGTCTGAGAACATATATAGCCAATAGGAAGAAAAAAGAAGTGATACGGCAACAGACATGGCCAATTAAGAAAAGGAAGAAGGAAGAAAGGGAAAACAACATTGAACTTAGTAAACCATTTTTGTCTATGAATGACAATGTTGCTCCTTGAATCTCAATGATTAATAGAAAGTTAGAAACCTTCCTCTTGTATTTGGCTAGTTAGTTTGGTCTATCCATGAAAGAAACATGGTTAATAAAACCATCTTTTAAAATTACGATCTGGTTCCTCTTGAGATGTTGGGCGTAAAGGGAGAGAGTGAATCTGAAATTTAGCTGCTTAAGAATTTCCTCTACAACACATGAATGTTTGTTTTCTATCTTTCATGTCCAATACGATGGCCAAAATTACATTACTGGAAGATAAAGGGTTTCTGTTTTGATAGGATTTTCTGCGACAAAACAATACTGGAAAACTGCTGTGGCAACTATTTGGAGTTGAACAGGCTCGCTTGTGCCTTTTTGGCATTTGTGAACATGAGGAAAGCATGTGGAAGGTCCTCCAGAATGCAGGTCAGTTTGGCTGATAACAATTCTGGTTCATTATTGTTTAAATGAATTTGGGTCCTTTCTGATAATGGTTCCTTCTGGAGTTGCTCTCAGTAGTTCTTTCAGAGCTAGTGATAGGATGACTTGAGTTAAGTTTGAGTTGGTAGTGCCTTCTATCTGCAGTGCACAATAATCTAAAATAAATCTCAGTGAGATGGGCTATATTATGCTGGAACAACACATTTATTTTAGTCTCTTTTTCTTTTCCACTTGGTGACTGCTGTCTGTTTGTGCAGAGGGTTCAGTAAACAATTACAAATTTGTCATCAAGGCATACTAACACAACATTGGCTCTTGTTCTGAAATTCTACCTTGCTTGTGGATGTTTGAGTATCATCTCCTTAAGTTGGCATTATCATAATTCTTATTCACTTGTAGGCTAAATGCAATCTCAGGATTTAATCTTTTAAGATAGAAAAATGAAGAAAGTTAGACATGACCTGGGATTAGAATGAATTTCAGCAATTAATAGGACATGTCAACTATCCATCGACATTTTTAATTGCTTATAATTATTCTGGTGCTTATTAGCATACCCATATGCTTTACTATCATATTAGGACTTTATTCGCTGCTTTTACTAACATTTCCTTCTAAAAATCTGGGTGTCAGGGAGGGATATGGTTTGGTGCCTTTATCCTACTCAAAATGCACCTTCTCAATCTGTGAAGGATATAAACTTTGATGGTGTTCTAGGAAGTGTTGAAGAAAAATTTCCTCAGGTATATGTCTTGACAGGTAGAAAGTATTAAGTTTCATAATGATTATGAATGTTTCTGAAAGAATTCTTCTATTTCAATTGTATGCATGTTATCACCAAACCAAAATTTAGTTCTTCTAATGTCTTATTTGTTCCTTTTTGTTTTGATTTTTGTTGGGCCTTTCTTCGTTTGTGTTGCATATGTTGCATCAGAAGGGAAGCTATTTATCATGCATATGGATTGTCATGTGGATTTCAGGGTGATGAGTATGACAAGCAACAAGCTCTTATGAATGATGTAGCTAAATTATTTTTTTTCAGATCTCGTACTTTTATCAAAAGAAAGATCCTTAACACTAGTGTTTCGCTTTATGATTTGTGCCCTGGACCAAATGAGTTCGAGAAAATTTGTTGGATCCTTTATGTATCACTTATAAGATTTAAAAAGGTAGCAAATATTACTAACCATTTGAAGTCAGAGGATTGAACATAATAAGTGCGCCACATAGAGAATATGAAAAGGCTTCAAATGCGCTGATACAATGTTTAGCAAAATGACATATAAACAAACTTCTACTTTTTTTAATAATTAACCACGTTAGATTTTCCCAGTCTAGAAACATGAATGTTTAGCCTAGTTGAACTTGAGATCTCCATGAATCATGGAGATCATGCACTCTAAGCAAGTTTGAGGGGGAGGTTTACAAGTTACAATCCATGTGGTCTTAGGTTAGGATCTATGTTCATAGCATTTTCTTGTGTATGTTGTATTTGCTGGACTCATTTGTATTATTTCTTAATCCATCTTCAAATCTCTCCTTATGTACACAACATTTACAGGCTTCTAGGTCTTCTTTGTTCATTATTTTAAGTACTATATATATGGGGCTACTTGTATTTTTGCTCCCTTGATAGATGTAAAATGTAAAGGAAATAGTTGCCGTAATTTTTTGCTGCAGCATAGATCTTATGACAGCATAACCTTTTCCTATTCTTCATACTCTCTCTCTCTCTCTCTCTCTCTCTCTCTCTCTGTCTGTGTGTGGGGAATGGTTTTATGTAGTTTACTCTGAAAGAATTTAAAGCATCAGATGTTCGGAAGCTGTCAATCTTCATTCTACAGAAAATAGAGGGAGAAAGAAAAGTGAAGATGGGAAGAAAAATAGCAGCCACATTCTGGGCAGCCATCCTAATTCTTCTTCCATGACGTAACTTATTACATATTAAACCCTGTAAGGTACAAACAAACCTGCCATACTAACAGATTAGAACATGCATATGCATATGTATATGGATCTGGACTCAATCAAGTTCAGCTACATTTATCATATTCCATAGGATCCAAGAGAGGTACAAGGATACACATAACAGGGTGCATTGTCTGTATGTTCTTGTTTTGGTAAGGGAAAAGGCAAAGAATCTAGATGCGCAGGATTGGTATTTGAATAATCTGATGGTTTGATTCATTTGTGCAGTTTTGTTTGCTAGCCATGTGCCTGTGCAACTTCATTTTTCTCTTTCGTCTTGGTATCAGCCCCTTTCATAAAGTTGGTCAAGTGATTACCTCTGAAAGTTTCTAGGTGGATGAGAAGATGCCAGTAATGAACGTTATACTGGTAGATGGTACATGGAATAATTCTGCTGCAATGTTCAACCGCTTGAAGGTAACACTGAGTTTTTTACGTTATTTTTTTGAATGGTTATAAGATTGGACATGCAAGCAAATGCAAATATGTCCTTTTCAGAATGTGGAATTCTTTCATATCCCATTTATTAGTGCCATTTACTTACGTGGTAGACTACATTTGTTCTTTAAAGAACCATTTGCTAGCAAAATGACCTTTTTTTTTGTAGTCATTTGCTGCCAATATACTACAGGTTCCGCTAGGCCCTATCAGTATACATACGTTTTTTTGCATGATTCTTATTACATTGTTTGACAATCTCACCAGCTTATCTGAAGACCCAAAATAGGTTTTTCCTTTTTTTCTTGTGTACAATTTTGGACATCTACACAATATATCTACCGTCGAATTGCTTCAAGTTTAATAGTTTTGTCTAGCTGCAGTTACTGAGAGTTGTTTGCATGATGCAGGATCGAGCAATAAAGGTCTGGGGAGAAGGTCTCAACACCATTTCTTTGGCCATCCCATCTGTATCAGTTATGCACAAGCTAAGGTTTCTCAAGTGTTGTTTGTATGCTTTCAATTGTGGTACCGAGGATATTAGCTTTTTCTGTTTCTAACTTGTGCCTTTGTATTCTGCTGAGAACAGGACTCAGCCTTCCAAGGATCGTTCATGTACGGCAGCCGCAGCTGCAGACCTTTTAACAGAAATGAATCAACTGCCTCAATTATCTTCTCTGGGGCTTCATAAATCAGCAGAAGCTTTGAATGATACTTTAGAGAGCCTTCTCGATGCACTCACTGGACGCCGTATTCGCACAGGTAGATCTATTGCACGGACAGTACGAGCAAGCAGCTGCCACAAGTTTTGATTCCCATTAGTTTTCCTTTTTTGGGCTAAACTTCTCCATCCTTCAATATTGGTATAATCAAGCGTTCGATACCCTTTACTGCCTTCCCAGTATTTGTCCTTTTCTCTTTCTTTGGGGTAGGCTATTTCCTTTCTTGTTATCATCAACATCATAAACTCCTAATCACAGGAGCCGTTATTTATATATTTTCTTATGACTTGTAATTGACAATTGATATTCCATTGGTTAATTTTCCTTCTCGTTATGTATATATTGCTCGTCAGCTTTATACTCAAAACTCTGATATGTTTGTCCCTTCTTGCTTTGCGATGAATTCATGTATAAAGTTTGTAACGCCCATCATGAGGTCAAAGTATATCGCTAGTTACCTGTGGCTTAAAACCGAACCATACATGCCACATTTGTATTCCTTTTCGAATTAGTAATTAATTTATCTTGTCAGATGTGAAAAATTAAAACAGGACGATTAGAATACGAGGGCTTCACATCAGATGCTGTCTAGATTGCTTGAGGGTTTAGTACATCTCGCTGTGCGGGTGAAGGTAACCAGGAAAATATCTGATCGTTATGGTCAGACGGACACTCTTCTTGATTCGTCTACCTGTTCAAATGTTTTTGCTGCTTATTCAAATTTATTGTTTAGGTGAAATAGCGTGATGCTTGTCTGATTTGCGCACATGAGCCAACTCACACTCAGATGTCTAGAGACTTACAAAAAGAAAGAAAAATAGCTAAACTGCAAGACGTTTAAAGGTAATTAGGTTCTATATATTACATGAAGTACCTCTTTGAATTTGAGGGAGGCCGCTTGATCACGGCTGTTTCTCACATTTTTGCAAGCTTGGGCACACGTTTGTAGTGCTTTTAGGACACTTGAGCCAACCTAAGCTTCAACAAGTTTAGACCAACCGTGCTAGTTTTCGATGATTTTAGTCTATAATCTTTTCTTTGTTGTTAATGACTTAAATGTGGAAACTAACTCCAATGCTGCCAAAGGTTGTTAAGAAAGAAGAACAAGCCTCGATTGTGCGCGTGTACAACCTGCGGTGGATATGAATTTATGAGCAGTTCACCAATCGACCCAACTTTTGAAATCTTAATAAATGCCTGTCCCTTTCTCCCCCACCCCTCCAAACCAACTATTTTTACAAGTATTAAACTAGTTCATATCTTTTAGATATATTTCCTCCTTTTCCTTTATCTATAGTTTGTTCAAGTAGTCATAAAACAGGCACACATGAAAGAACAGTCAAATGAACTTATCGCCTTTTCAAGAGAAGCACCTGCAGTTCGAGAACGAAGTTTTTTAAAAGGTACAAATGTCTCTAGCAAAGAAATCACCTCCTGATTCTGTGAGAAAAAACTTATTGCAGAACTTCGAGCAATGCAGTTTTAGTGCTATTCCTGGCTGCTAAAGATCATTGATGCTTCAACAAACTTCTAACCAAAAAACGCCCCCTAGACTGGTGGGCAGAGTGCCACCAACACCAGTAACACTTCAAGACCTAAATTGGCAACTCGAACCGCCCCAACCCTACTGGTGGGCAGAGTGCCACCAACACCAGTACTTATTAACACTTTCAATACCTAAATTGGCAACTCGAACCGCCCCAACCGTTCAGAAGTCAGAGTTGTTTCATTTGTACGTTGGGATGGAGGAAGCCTGTCATTTGCCGAGTGGAGCAGCATTGCAAACTGCTGATAACTTCTCTCTCTGCTCCCCTATTCAAAAAGGTAACCTGCAAGGCTGAACCTTCCATATCTTATCTCTATATTCTGCAACAGTTCTGTCGCTGCTGAATTTACTAGATCCAGCCGTGCTCAAGATACTCATCTTTGTCCACTTGTCTTGATCAACAAATGCCTTATCAGCAGCAGCCTGTGAAAATGTATCATTCAGGTACTTCAATAACCCAAAAATAAAAAACACATTAAACCATGCTCATGCACACTTGCAAGGATGTGGAAGTACATGCATTATCCATGAATGTTCCCACACACGGACATTGAAGATCATGCAAGCACAAATGACAACTTTAACAATCTTAGTCATATAACGCACATATTCAAAAAGAAATAGTAGGAATCTACCTGTGCTTCCAGATAACTCATAAAGTCGTACCCAAGAAGATAGAAATCACCACCAATGTCATCCACACTATCGCACAATGACTTGAAATAGTCCTTGTGGCCAAAATAACCATCTCGGACCATCCTACCAACCACACGGGAAAATAAAAGATCAAGACTCTTAAATATTTATCTAGATATGACACTCATTCTATAAGAGTAGACAAAGGTTCAAAGGCAGACAGAGAAGGTGGTATACAAACCTAACCACACGCACGAATTGGAGAGGTACTTGAAGATCACGCCTCTTCTCTCTTAGAGAAGGGACCTCATTAACTTTGGCACCAAATACAAACTGCACAAGTAACAACTGGTTGGCTATGGAACTCACGAGTGCCAAGCATGCATCAGGAATCTACTTCGGCAAAATAGAGCTTGCTCAAGGATATGATGCAAGATAACATGAAAAATTCTATGGAATCTTGTAAAATAATGAAACATGGTGTGAGTTGCACTTTCCTAAGAGTCATCCCTTCCTAGTTTACTTGCTGCTTAACATTTTCCTCGTATGGAAGTTTTTAAGAAAGTATATAAGAAAAATAAAGACATTTCCATACAAAAGACACCGAACTAAAGAATTATCTGGATATGCCATAATACTGACCATGTTATCTTCCCCGATCTCTTCAATAATTTCACATGTTGACCCATCAGCTGTTGCTAAAAGTAGACATCCGTTCATCAAAAATTTCATACTGCTGGTTCCTGATGCTTCGTGCCCTGCCGTACTATCAAAATAAAGAAAAAAAATATCACAAAAATGTAACTCAAGGACCATATAGAATACTTCCAACAGGACTCCTAGAGAATCACAAGCTGCATTGCTCGAAGGATGTCTAAAAATTAATTATCTGTAGAAAATGAGAAACAGCCCTTTTCAATAGGCAAAAACTAAAGAGAAATCCTCCACATATGCGCAAAGACACTAGGAAAAAATGAAGAGGCCTTGCTTTCTGTGAGAACAACTTCGATACACCTCAAGAACTAGGCTTTTGCTCAAAGTATAATAGGTTTTCTAAAAAATGAGGGAACACGTGCACAATATCTTATAGTTAATACAGAAGAAACAAAAAAAGAAGTAACTTTAGAAAATAAGAAAATGAAACAGAGAAACCTATTTTTTAACAAATCAGCTGCTCTGCTGTTGATTTTTCAAGCACAAACTCTGGACATATTGATCACATTACAAACTAAGATCACATTACAAATCATATATTGATTACTATTGTAGAAACGCGAGAAAAGATGAAAAGAAGAACAAGATACACGATGTAACGTGGAAAACCCTCAACTTGAGGGAGAAAAAACCACGAATGAGGAGGAGTCGGTGCCCACTAGCATCCAGACTCTCTCTCTCTTGATAACTATCATTCACACTAAAGATTAGGGTTACAATGACATAAGTATGCCCTAACAGGCCAT
>JAANDH010000598.1:146868-178000 GCA_011799765.1 Nymphaea thermarum | reverse complement strand
GAGATATAAGGCTCGTCTTGTTGCTAAAGGCTATACCCAAACTTATGGGGTTGATTACTATGATACCTTCTCTCCTGTTGCTCGACATGCTTCGTTACGGATTCTCCTTTCTGTCGCCGTCAGCAAGAATTGGTCCCTGTCCCAACTTGATGTCAAGAATGCCTTTCTCTATGGTGACTTACATGAAGAAGTGTATATGTAGCAACCACCAGGGTTTGTTGCTGAGGGGGAGTGTCAGAAAGTGTGCAGGTTGCAAAAGGCGATTTATGGTCTGAAACAAAGTCCTCGAGCTTGGTTTCAGAAATTATCAGAGCACATTGAGCATGAGGGCTTCCGACGTTCTTCGGCAGATCATTCTCTCTTTGTCAAGAAGACTTCTACAGGTACAGTGATAGTACTTGTTTATGTTGATGATATCATTGTTACAGGGAATGATGAAAAGGGGATTTGCAACATCAAGAGTGTTCTTGGACAACACTTTGTCACCAAAGACCTTGGTGAACTATGCTATTTTCTTGGTATTGAGTTTGCCAGAAATCGAAAGGGACTTATCATGTGTAAGAGGAAATATGTTACTGATGTTTTGCAAGAGACAGGGATGCTAGGGTGTCGACCTGCATCCACGCCTATGGATATTAATTCTCGCCTGTATGATGATGATACTGAAGATGTTGATGCGAGACAATATAGAGGGATTGTTGGCAAGCTCTTATATATCACTGTCACTCGACCTGATATTGCCTATGCTGTTAGCAGAGTGAGTCAATTTATGGACAAGCCCAAGAAAGTTCATTGGGATGCTGCTATGATGATTCTTAGATATCTTAAGAGTTCACTAGGAAAGGGACTCTTCTTCCAGAATGGTACTTCTCTCACTGTATCTGTGTATGTTGATGCTGACTATGCAGGATGCCCCTCTGACAGAAAGTCTACTACTGGATTTTGTGTGTTCATTGGATCTAACTTGGTTACATGGAAGAGTAAGAAGCAAACTGTGGTTGCCAGATCAAGTGCCGAATCTGAGTATAGAGCTATGNCATTCCAAAGCTGCTGTTCCAAGTTGAGCTTATTTGATATATACGCTCCAACTTGAGGGGGAGTGTTAAGATATGTTTATATTCAGCTTTAGGCGTAAGAGGGCACTTCTGTAATATTTTTATCTTTTATGGTTCTCTTGTACGTTCACCCTCTCCTCTAGTCTATATAAAGAGGAGTTAGGGCTAATTTCAAGTCAATCAAGTTTTCTCTCTTCGACTTTATCATTCCTTTTTATATGTCTCTCTTTTGTAAGTTGGTACAGCCGAGCCCTAGTCTCTCTTTAAGTAGAGATTAGAGCACACGATTAAGTAACTTTTCTTTTTGCCGTCTCTCTCTCTCTCTCTCTCTCTCTCGTTCTCCTCTCTCTTTCTCTCTCGTTCTCCTCTATTATTGAACAGTGAATATGGATAATTGATTTTTAGGCTCTTGAAAAACCTGCTTGCACAACACAAGAACCCAATATAAGAAATAAGCTCCATTCTTCAGGTTCATCTCCATTCTTTGAGGTTTGGTGTATTGCTCAGATACCCATTTTATTGTTTCCATAAGAGCAATATTCTTGGTATTTTTTTTTTTAATTGTGCAATATAGACATCAGATATGGTATATCTTTGCTTCATTAACACTGACAAACTGTTAGTGTTCTTTCATCGAGGATATCATATCTTGTTTGTGCATGTTCAAGCATGTTAAACCTAATTTCGGGGTATATCCTATTTTTGGTATGGGTGGCATGATTCTTCTTTTATTGCTCTTGCATTGCGTAGGAAGATGCTGCAGGAGCATGGGCCAACACAAGTGGTGCTAAATGCTCTTAGCAAGTATATTAAAGCAACTGATTCTGAAATAAAGGTAACATAACTTGATGATTTCTGTCATCTTGAATTGGTTGGACGATTGGATATTTCTCATCTTAACCCTTCTTAAGAAGGATTTACATGTTAGGACTTGTTTGTTGTTGTTTGATTGGTAGAACCTTACCCATTCTACATTAATAAATTGTAGTGTTTTCTTGGATTTCAGAACTGTTGTGGATTTATTTCGGTAATGGTGCAGGCAAGATATGACTTACTGAAGGAGAAACATGAGGAGAAACATACTAAAAACAATGATACCGAAATAGAGAGGAACATATTGTTGAACAAAAGCCTTGGAACTGCACTGGATTCTTTTGATAATCTTTTTTGTCGTCGTTGCTTGGTAATCATGAACTTATCTTTCTTGCCTTAAAATATTTTGTTTTTTGATGGTGAAGAATGTGTTGCCTATTTTTATATCATTGTTTTGCTTGTTAATTGTAGCTTTTAATTGATACAGGTTTTTGACTGTCGCTTGCATGGATGTTCCCAAGGACTTATTGTTCCTGTATGTGGTTGGGTGCATTTTTGTTTCTGTTTCTCTGTCTGAGCTTTGGAGTTTGGAGTGCATGTCATTGTTACTGATTATGTTTTATCTTTTTATCAGAGTGAAAAGCTGCCATTTTCTGGTGAACTTGATGATGTTGGAACGCCTTGCAGCAATCAATGTTACCTTTTGGTAAATTTAGTAATATACTTAATAGATTGTGTTAGCTCTTAGAATTTCCACAACTACTCGTGATTTCCGTTTATCCTTCTGATCATCTTTTTGTTTTTCGATTAATATCATGTGCTCAGTTCTGATGAAACTTTTCATGGTTAAAACATCTTTCTTGAATAATTGACAAAAGCATTGATGGAATTCCCATGATCAGACCGTGAATTGAAGTCAAAGAGACTTCTATCAGTATGCCTGCCAGGAATTATTTTTCAATTAAGAACTACTCATGTTTACGTCCTTTTTACAGCTTATGTGGTTACAAGAGCTTTCTTCTACTAGGTTTAGTTGTGAAAATGAGAACCAAAGAAATGATGGGATGTTTAGGAGGAGAGGCAAGAAGAAAGTCTATATATAATGTGAGGGAAGTTACTTGTAAAATCATGTGAAACATTGATGTATGATAGAAATTGTGATGAAAGCTCATTAAGAAGTAAAGATCACAATGTATAAATGACACCTATCCAAAATGCCACTATCTTCTCATTTATGTCAGTAGAAAATCCTCGTCTGATGTAAAGGCAGAAATCAGTTTAGTTTTTTCAATTAACAAAAGTTTGTGGTGGAAAAGAATGCACTAATGTTCTGGTTACAATGGGGTTGAATCGTGATGGCTTTGCCTTCCTGTTGTCGTGAAACTGTAGTGCCAGTCAAGGATAGTGGAAAGAAGCAAAAAAGCGTGTATGATGTATTTGTACTGGTTGTCTTTCTGCACGCATGCTCTGAACTCTGAAGTAGTTCCTCACAGTTGAAGAATTGACTTCCCTTTTTCATAAATTTGCATTATATATATATATATATATATATATATATATATATATATATATATATATATATATATATATATATAAATAAATATATGCAAAACTCATAATTAATCTCACATTTTCACTGACTGTTATTGCATTTTCCTAATGTGCGATTTACTGCTGCTCCTTAGGGTGAGGAAAATGTTCAAGTATCTCTTGCTGGATGTGAAGCTTCTTTGCATGGAGAGAAATCCATGCATCTTGAAGGAAATGATGGCACCTCTGTTTCCTCTCAAAGTGATGGTGTCACAGAGTCTGCTCCTGTTGAAGATATTGGTACCAAAACTCTCATTTTCACCTACTAATGTTCATAGATCCGTGAAAGACATTGAAACTTCTTATCCTAAACTCATTAAATGATACTCAGGTGAAAACATGGAAGTGATGAAGCATGGAAAAAAGTCTTTGAGGAAAGATGATCCATCTGCAGAGGACTCCATTAGTAAAAGACAAAAGACAATTGCTGTTTTGGATGGTTTGACAATAAATAATATCGTTCACTGAGGAGTTTTTTTTTTTTTGGATAAATAAATGTGATGCGTAATTCATTTTAATGCAGGTCAAGTATCACAAGGTAAACCAAAGGATACGACTTCTGGATACGATGATTTTGTGTCAGCTGCTTCAGATAGCAAGGGTTATGATGACCCAATAGGCGCTTCTCCTACTACATTCTCATCCAAAAAATGTGCAGAAAAGCAATCTGAGTTGACAAAAGGCCTATCTGAGGTGGAACAATGCAGCCATGGGTGGAACCTTATTGAAAAGGAGCTTTACCTGAAAGGACTGGAGATATTTGGTAAAAACAGGTATAACTGCGTTGTTTAATTCTTTTGACTTAAATTTTGTGGTCCTGGTTGCTCATCATGCCATTCTTTTCCATTGGAAAATTTTGTGTTGGATGCAGTTTTATTTCAGGATAATGGTGCACTGTATCAGTCAAATAAAGTAATTCTGCATGCAATAGGATCATTCTGATCTAAGCTTTAGGAACGTGAACTGTTGAGGTTAACTAAGGAAATAGCCATAACTATGTTTCCTGTTGTCTTGTCATTTTGATTTTTAAATAATCTATATGCATATATGCACACAGGCATTTCCATGTTTCTGTGTGTATGTCCATGTGCACAAGCTGCAAACACATAGGTTGGGATTTCAAAGGATTTGGGATTGGGTCAGTTGTCCATCTGAATTGAACTTGTTAGATGGATTTGGCCAATAGAATGAAACGCCAAATATAGTTGCTTCAGTACCACTCTTTGACATGTTCAAGTTTGACTTTGAATCCTGTTAGAGACAGAAATCCTCTTGGATTCTTAATGTTATGTAAAATGGCATGTATTATGACTTATGCCCTTCATGGGTTTTTAGTACCATGTCAAGACCACGTGCACCTTCTGTGGAATAAGATGAAAATGAAATATTATTTTTCTGAACCCAATTTTAAGATGGTGCTCCCCAGCTCCAAATCCAAATCCAATTATACCTCATTGATTATGTTGGATTTTGTAAAGCTGAAATTTGATGTGTACATTGTCTCCTCATGAATGTGTTCAGAAAAATAGATAGTTTGTGCTTTGTGAATGCATTTGAGCTCATCTAGGGTGCAGATGTATCTGATTTGGTTTGTCTAAATACATAAGCCGGGTCTGAATTGGACTTCGTACAACCAAAATTTGCAAAATCCCATATGATGGATGTGATTCATTTGCAGCATTGCCATGATGTGCTCAAAACTTGATATTCTTTCTATAAGAGTGTGATAACTGATATTTTGCAGTTGCCACTGATTTTAAGCTATTTTATTGGCCTTGGGGAACATAAAAATCAAAATGACTTGGTTTGCAAGCTTGAAGATTTTTTCAGGAATTCAAATTTATGGTGGCACAACCACATGATCAGAAGACAATACATACAACGTGATAGTCTTATTTTTCTTAGCAATCAAAAGTCCATCTATCTGTGGACTTATGATTGACCTCTTTTCTTTCACTTATGGATGTTATTTGATGCTAACAAGCTATGTGCACATAAAAAATGCTAAAGTGAGGACTTAAAAGATGAGCTATGAGAAACCGCTGCTTCAGCTTTTTAAATGAAAGGGATATTCCTTTTGTTGAATCACATTAACTGTGAACTGATATATCTAACAAGTTAAATAAGTATAGGGAACTTATTCTATTGCAAGAAGAAATGCATGAACTAATAATTGCATTTTAGCAATGGATTGTTGCCTGCCTGGATGGAGTTTGTTCATTGCTGCCCATTTTCCTGTGATTGGCCTTTGTTGTATTAGAAATGACTTCCTTGAGCTGATTTGTAAGTTCTTTTACAAATAAAACCGATGCGAGTACAGTAAAAAGGTTATGATCTGTTAAGTTTTCTCCGCTATTTTGAGTCTCTATCATCTTAATACTACACTTTTGCAGTTGCCTTATAGCAAGGAACTTGCTTTCTGGGTTAAAGACTTGCTTAGAAGTGTCCAAGTACATGGTTGATGAGGGAAGTGCTCTGCATGTAACATCTGCCATGCTGCCTATTTCTTGCTTGGAGGATGTTGAGAAGGTTGAGGCTGATTACACGGTTAGAGGACCTTATGCCTTTCCAATGCTGTTTCTCTCTTCCCCCTACCACCACCACATGCACCTGTAAAAAATGCACAGGCACACATATGTTGTGGCTAGTGAGTTTTCTCATTGAATCCATGATACTTGAGAAAAACGGATGAAGGAAAAAGAATGCAAAAGGTGAGATATGAATATGTTTTCAGCTTGTTTAATATTCAAGATATATGACGATAAATGAGGTAGCTTTTTAAGCTTATTTTGGTAATGTTGAGCTGGGTGAAAAGTTGTTGAGTGTGAGGAAGATAAACATGATGTTATGCATTGAAAATGGAACATTGTGCGTCCAACTCAGTTGGCCTGTGGATAAAACTGCTAAACTGGACACGTGAAAAATAAGGACTGAATCTCTTAACGTTGTTGGTTTAAGCTTCATGAATTTTAGACAATGTTCACCTATGATTAACATAAACTTAGAGGAAAATAAGGAGCTGAGGATGAGAACGTTCTGACTTTAAGGACCCGTGACTTTTATGAAAAATTTTGATGACTTAATCTGGGTGTGGAGAGAACTATGAGAAATCTAGCATTTCTCTTAGTCATTAGTCTATGCAAAATAGAATAGTAAGAGCACTAGGAAGTACTAGATAAATACCATAAACAGCACGAGATTGTTTAGTATTTCAGAATGCATTTTTAATTCTAATCTGTGTCAGAATCTGAGATCAACAGACAGAAGGAGACAAAAACCTTAAGGAGACTATGGCTTCTTTTTTCAGGAAATAATCTCCATGTGCCATGGCCCGTTTGAGACCGTATTGTTAAATGCTATGAATTGTTTACACATCCACTATAACAGTTTTGCCTCGGGTAACTACTCGTCTCACTGTTCATTAAAAAGTGACAATGATGTCAAAAATAAAATTCAACATACAATTAATCACATGCGCAATTAAAAGAAAACTGAACTGAATCAATTTTATCTGGATCTATCAGGACATTTCAGTAATTCTTTTCTAGTTAGTTGATTATTTTATAAAAGTAATGTGGATTATTTGTTCTTTCGCAGGTAAATTTCTGATCATGTATTATTTGCTTCCTTTTGAACATTCCTTGGAATTGAGGAAAGTATCAATATATCTTTCTTTCCTTTCTGAGCTAATTTTTTAGTTTATTAACTTTTTAAACATGGTATCATTATGAGTATGATGTCTTTTTTTAAACATGATACCATTGTCAGTTCACCTTTTATTTCTTGCCCCTGAGTTTGCCTTTGTTTCTTGTTTCTTCTTTTTGAACATGATATCATCGTGAGTATATTTCTTATTTTAGGAGCAAGAGGTTCCTTCTAGAACAAAATTTTGGCGTAGAAGGGGTCGATCGCGTAAGTTAAAGTACACATGGAAATCGACTGGGCATCCACTAATTCGGAAGCGAATAGCTGATGGGAAACAACAATCCTGCAAGCAATACACTCCTTGTGGGTGTCAATCAATGTGTGGGAAGCAATGCCCATGTTTACATAATGGAACCTGTTGTGAGAAGTACTGTGGGTAAGCCACGTAACTGGATCAATTAAAAAAACAAGGGCTTGAAATATTCAAAGTAACCAAGCTTAAGGTTTTCTCTGTGCTGAAAATATGGTTACACTATTTTGTATCAGAGTGATGCAAATATTTGGCAGTACACTACTTTGTAATAGTACTATGCAAATATTCCTGTTTCTGATGATGGTGCTTGTACAGATGCTCAAAGAGCTGTAAGAATAGGTTTAGAGGATGCCATTGTGCTAAGAGTCATTGCAGAAGCAGGCAGTGCCCTTGTTTTGCGGCTGGGCGTGAATGTGATCCAGATGTTTGTCGGAATTGTTGGGTCAGGTAATTGTTCACCCTTAGTAGTGCAGCATATACATCTTGTGGTGAAGCCTTGATATATCAACACCATAGTTAGTGAAATTTTCTCTGCTAGATGTCTTTACTATTTTTTCCTAAAGTATGGTTGTCCTCATGAAATAACAGAAATTGTAAGCTTAAAAGAGCATAAAGAATGATAGAACAACCTTTTTAGTTAATACTTTTTCAGTATTTGCCTGCAAGAATATTAAGAACCAATTAAAAAAAGATTATTTAGAACACGAACATACTACAGTATATATTTTCTTGCCTACAATCTTCACAAACCTTTTGCCTGCTTCAAGAACAATGATAATGTTGCATACTTTCGAAATATCAGCAATACTGTTGATTATGTTCTAAAGTAAGAAACTCAGATGATCAAATGTGTGTCCTATGAGAGGTGGAGAATGCTATAAAATATGGATGCACATGTAAAGCATTAGCATCCAACCCAAGTCACACGGGTGCGGACACGGCAATTTTCACAATTGTGGGATACGCGGACATGACAAATATTATATTCTAAAAAATGATAAAATGAAAAAAGAACATTAAAAATCATAAAATATGCAAAAAACATATAAGTTTGTGCAAGTTTATACAAGTTTATGCATGAAAACAATGTTTTTTAAATTCCAAAATCTCTGTTTTCCCAAAGAACATTAAAAATTCCAAAATCTCATGTTCCCCAAAGACCTGCTGTGTCCAAGTGTCGGGATCTGCGTGTCGGAGTGTCGACACGGATACGCGGTCCATTTTGAGGTGTCCCTGTGATTTAGCATCCAACTGGTTTCCTCTCTCATACAGAGGGTACTGGACATACATAAACATTTTTCTTATTCTTGCTAGATGAGTGCTGGTAATTGCAATTAGAGTTTTGCATATACCTTGTTCTGCTGGAATTCTTGATAGGGGCTTCTGTTTAGTATGAGAAGGTGCTTAGTATCAAGGTTTTGTGGATGGAGTGCTCCCATGCTGTTGTTTGTCATCATTCCTCTAAGTTGTGCTCTTTGTCAATTATGTCTCCCAGCTGTGGAGATGGAGCATTGGGCAGCCCACCAACAAGAGGGGACAACTATCAGTGTGGGAATATGAATTTACTACTCAAACAACAACAGAGGGTGAGAAATAAATAAGACTTTTCCTGTCAAAATTTTTTCTGTAAGTTCTATGGATCAAGGATTCTTAGTTTTGGTTGGTCGAATGTTTTGTGATCAGATTCTACTGGCAAAGTCAGATGTTGCAGGGTGGGGAGCCTTTCTGAAGGTTAGAGAACTGGGTTAAGTATTTACCATTGTTTTGCTTGGTGACATTTTAAAACTGTTCTGATCTTTGTGGTTCCAGAATCCTGTCAATAAAAATGATTATCTGGGAGAATACACTGGCGAGTTGATATCCCACAGGGAGGCAGATAAGCGTGGCAAGATATATGATCGTGCAAATTCATCTTTCCTTTTTGACTTGAATGATCAGGCAAGTGAATTTTCTGAAGGTCTAGGTCTCCACTTTTTTTCTTTTATCTTTGATGGATTCTGGAAAGGATAATACCTTTTAGTTGTGAATAATGTTATTTCTGTGCCTCCTTTTCTTAGATTTTGTTGTGGATCTCTTTTTTCAAATTTTTTTGTTGTTGACCTAGGAGTACTAGGTCTGAGTAGAGAAGCCTTAGGTATATGAAAGGAGAGAGGCCAAATTGATTAATTGTCACCATATACAAGTCAATGTATGCAACTACTTTGCCATAAGGCCTCTGCAATCATATGACAGATACAACTTTTGAACATTACGGAGCTGAGGGTTTGTGAATTTGAAAAGTCTGGTGTCGCCATGATAGTGATAGACAGGTTTAGTGATTAGTTTGTATGTGTGACCTTCCAAGTTTTGTTAGTATCCATGAGCTAATTTGTATGCATTTATATCATTATACTTTCTCCTAAGCATTCAACATTCTAGCGGCAGAAACTGACAAGCCTGATTATGCTGACCTTGTTAAGCTTAACCTTCTAACCCCTGTCTAACATTGATCTTGTCCTTATTCATAGTTGTGGCTATCTTATCTACTTCATATTCCAAGAAAGGCATGCATGGGGATGAGATGAACATGTCAACAGAGTAGTTCTATGAGGATATACTTATCAACTACTACAGATAACTTCATGCTCCCTTTTGAAGCACCACATTCCTAATGACCATAGTTCACATAGCATAACATGTATATGTGAATAATGACAGTGCTGGCCAGGTAATCGCCTACCTGACTTCATCCACCAAGGGCCCTTTCTTCCCTGGCAACTTGACTTCCTTTTTGCGGCTTGCACTTGGATTGTTGAGGTGAACCATTTCCTGTGGTTTTGGTATGACAGTCACTTCGAGCATCATAATCACCGCCCACCTCAAACAATTAACCTTTCCTAGAAGCCCCACCACCGAGGGCCTCCTTCCTCTTCTATATCATCTTTTGAATTTTGGGGATATCTTATTGAAATATATGTTAAGAAAAAGGGAGAAAAACACATAACGCAAGCTGTTTGAGTTGATCTCCTGAGAGATGATGTGCAATACAGAAGGCTGTTGCCCGAGTTGCTTGGTCGTGCCTTGTTAAGATTTTATTTATTTATTGTTTTTAGTTTCACTTTTTAGTATTTGACGCTTGGGTGAGGGTTAGGAATGTCTTGCTTTCGAAATTACTTGATGTATATGTTCTGTTTGTGCTTGCATTATATGTAGCTTTTTGTCTATATTCAGTTTGCACTTCCGGTGCATGTAATTTTATGTGGATTGTATCTGCAGTTTGTGCTAGATGCATATCGCAAAGGCGACAAATTAAAGTTTGCAAATCATTCATCAAACCCAAATTGCTATGCAAAGGTGAGCTGATTTTCTGACAGCATGTTGATATTGTCTGCTACCGGAGTTAATGGTGGTCTTCTGCAGGTTATGATGGTCGCTGGTGATCATAGGGTTGGTATTTTTGCAAAAGAGCATATTGATGCTGGAGAGGAGTTGTTCTACGATTACCGTTATGAACCTGACAGGGCACCTGATTGGGCACGGAAGCCTGAAGGCTTTAATTCTAAGAAAGAAGATGGCCCTACTTCTCATGGACGTGCCAAGAAGGTCGCCTGACGGTGAGTGGATTTTTGTTGATTTAACAACTTGGTGGGGTAGGGGAAGAACTTTCAGAGAGAGGGAGAAGGGACCAAAATATTTGTTATATGTATATTATTGTATACATATGTATATCTGCTGCCCGTATATATTATGTATATTCCAATTATAAAACTGACGTTAATTGAAGGGAAACTTCTATTGTCGGTAGTCCAGTGGTCTGGAGAAAAAAGAAAAAAACGTGGGTTTGTTTGTGTTTTTTCTCCTTTCATTTGATTTCCTGTTAGTGGGAACTGTACTCATGTTTCAATGAGATTGGGTACACATTTTCTCTAGGAAAGTAGTTCTTATGTCTCTCAATGCCTTTCGGCCCTTACAAACATGAAAAACAGAACCTGGCGAGTAGGACCGGGGATGGAAGACATGATTTTAGTTGGCTCTTTGTAAGGGTTCTCTGGTGAGTTGGAATTGGTTTGTCTGACTGGTAGAAGCTGCTGTATTAAGCAGCTGGTTTTCTTTCTATGTGTTTTGGTATTCTTTTCTGATTTTTTTTTTTTTGTGTAGATAACCATTTCTTTGTAGTAAAAGGGTCGGGTGCCTGTCTCCCTCCCCGCTAGAGAGAGAGAGAGAGAGAGAGAGAGAGAGAGAGAGTGTGTGTGTGTGTGTGTCTATGTTTTCCCTATATGGTACACGAGAAACAATTCAAATGTGTGGTAGTGGTATCTTCGTTCTTTTGTATTAAAAAAATAATAATTGTTGTCAGAGGGCAGTTTTTGGAAAAATTATCTTGTATCTATTAAATTTTAAGAGTTGAGTGTCCAATTTGCTCAGATGTTGTGAACTAAAAGTCGGATGTATTATATCCGGGTGCATTGATTTGCCAAATAACACATTGTGTTCGGATCCCTAAAAATACTGCTAAAACTCCGTCCACAGTTGACAGGAGCGCGTGCATAGAGGGATTTCGATGCCCTCCCATCGCCACCGTTGAATGATTCGTTTGCTGGACGCGAGGTGACTACCATATGAAACTTGAATGCGGACTGCAGGGGATTTCTTCCCCTCCAGCGTCCTCCAGAGAGCTGATTGTACTTGTACGTGTGTTCTTCTTAAGGAAGAGCGAGCAGACTGTCCCTCTCTCGGCTTCGGCTTTGATGAATGATGACAGGTTGCTCTTCTGCTGCTTTCAGCAGATCAGGGAGCAAATTTCCGTTTCTTTGCTTCCCTCTGAAGCATTTCAGACTCTGCGTTCCTGCTTTTGGTTTTCTAAGTAATTTTTCCTGAGCACGAGCAGAGGGAGGAGAGGAGGGCGGGACGTAAGATGGTTGGTGGGAGGATGGGGCCGAGCGTGAAGAGGGAGATCGTTTACGGGATAACGCTGGGACTGCTGGTGGGGGGACTGTGGAAGATGCACCAGTGGAAGGAGCAGAGGAAGACCCGAATGTTCATGACTTGCTCGACAAAGGCGTCATCGACGTCGTGGTAAACGAGAGTAAATAGAGTCATACGCGCGTGCGCACAAACACACACACGCACATCCTTTCCTAATCACTTGTTACATACTAGAACAAGTTTGCAAACACGCACACAAAAAACCTGGTCCTAAGGTTGTAACAAGCTGAGGGGGCTGCTTGAGTTGTTGTTCTGTGGATTTTCTCCCTTTTTGGAGATCTCCTCATGTTTTCATGCTGTTTCAATGTTTATGATATGGGCTTGCTCCTCTCTTTTTACCTCTCATATCTCTAGATCTGTCCGAAGTAATAACTAAACCAAGTTCAAATCAGATCAATGTAATTAGTGCTTCTAAATTTTTTTATTATTTGAATTGGGGCGTTTGTAATTTTTGCAATTCTACGGCAATGAAACTCTTTCCTGTTTAATAAATGTTTAGTTTCAGTAAATTCTGACCGTCAGCGGAACATAACTTGTTGTAACGGTTTTCTTTGAATCAGCAAGTCAGAAATGTAACATCTGGTTCGTACTTTTAACGAACTGGTTAATCTGTTGTCACTTCAAAACCAAAAGGAAGGATGTGAAAGTTTATGGCACAGAAAATTTTAAGTTTTAAACAACGGGAGGATATTTAAATGGTAAACATGTTCTTTGGTCCTCAATTTAGAGCATTTCTCTAAAACGTGAAAGCGCTTATGGTTCGACATTTAGCTACTTAAATTGAGGTGTATATGTAAAGAGCCCCCTCTCTTTTCCTCTGCTTTTGGAGTCCAAGCATGGAGTCCAGCTTGGTGAACATATGGTCCTTCAACTTGAAACAGTGAAGTTTTTAAAATGTGGAGCTCATATAAACACTCTCCAAGTGAAGCGTGGAAACACAAGTAAAATATGGATGCTCGTAAGTCGCAAGGGCTGATTCTCTGATGCCTCCACAACTAAATAAGGCTAAATCTGGTTCTGATTTTCAATCAACTCAGATTCTATTATAGTATTTGGACCTAACCAAATCCTCCGATCTGTAGACGTCATCTTCGTGCAGCAGACGAGGACGTACAGAGTCCAGTGTCCAAGCAAAAACAAGGAATGCCTACATTGCCGCTGCCCAATCAGCATGCTCCAACGTCCCCAAAAATTTCTTCCAGAAATCGGAATGTCCGCCCCCATCCTTTCGTTTCTCTTCTGGAAATGTGTTCCACGATGGATGAGCTCAGGCAAATACATGCCCATCTCATTAAAGCCCGATTTATCCACCAGAATCTCGCATTGTCTAGGCTCTTGCTCTTCTCTGCCACATCCAAATCTGGCAGTCTGGACTATGCCCATAAGGTGTTCGATGAAGTTCCTCAGCGAAATACATTCCTCTATAATACCATGATTAGAGGATACCAACAAGGTGGCGACGCAAGAACTGCATTTCTTTTCTATCTGAAGATGGTTGAGGACTCGATCCCTCCTGATCGGTTCACTTTTCCTTTCGTGTTGTCTTGTTGCTCTGATCTATGTTGTGATTTTGAAGGCAAACAAATTCACACCTGCGTTGTAAAGAATCCCATGCCCTTCACCATCCATACCCAGAACTCTTTGCTGCATTTCTATGTGAAACATGGCCGGGTTGAAGACGCCCACAAAGTGTTTGTTGGAATTGAGGCGCCAGATATTGTTTCTTGGAACAGTTTGATGGATGGGTATGTGAAGAAAGGGGAGTTGGCGGTTGCTCTAAATTTGTTCAATGAAATGCCTCGAAGAGACGTTGTATCCTGGACGACCATGTTGGTTGGCTGTGTGAAGCATGGATTGTTGGAAGATGCACACAAATTACTCGAAAATATGCCTGAGAAAAATGTGGTTTCTTGGAGTGCAATAATTGATGGGTACGTGCAGCTTGGTCGCTATAAAGAAGCAGTGGACCTTTTCAGGTTCATGCAAGACTCAAAAATTGTACCCGACAAGTTCATAATGACGACAGTGTTATCAGCCTGTGGGCGAACAGGAGCACTTGACCAAGGCAAATGGCTTCATGCTTACATTGACAAGAATGGAATTGAAATTGACGCTTATCTTGCTACAGCTTTGATTGATATGTATGCTAAGTGTGGTTGTCTGGATGACGCTATCAGGGTATTTCAAGATGCCACTGATAAGAAGGTGTTCCTATGGAATGCTATTTTAGGAGGCTTTGCTGTTCATTCTCGTGCGCAAGATGCCGTTGACACTTTCTTGCAGATGCTGGAGCGTGGCACTCACCCAAATGAGATAACCTTCATTTCTGTTTTATCAGCATGCAGTCATGCTGGCTTGGTTGACCTCGGATTGCAAATCTTTGATGACATGAGAAAAGTTCATAGAGTTACACCGAGAGTTGAGCACTATGTTTGCATGGTGGACCTTCTTGGTCGCGCCGGTCTTCTGGACAGAGCAAAGAGCTTCGTAGAGACCATGCCGATGCAACCAGACGGCAATGTAATGAGAGCTTTGCTCAATGCCTGCGTGATACACGGTAATTTTGACTTGGGAGAAACAATAGGGAAGACACTGCTCGAAGTCGAGCCAGAATACGATGGGCATTATGTGCTACTGTCAAACATGTATGCGCGTGCCGGTCGATGGGCTGATGTTGCAACGATTAGGACGAGGATGAGGATGAAGGGTGTGAATAAGCTGCCTGGTTGCAGCTCAATTGAGTTGGAAGGGGCTGTTCATCAGTTCTTTGCAGGGGATCGTTCTCATCCTCAAAGTGAAGAAATATATAGCATCTTGAATGATTTGTCAAGTAAGCTGATAACTGAAAATGATAAAAAATGGTAGCGGAAAGGTATCAGGACGAAGTACTTTGATTACCAAATGGTTGATGTCTAGGGAGATATCTGCTTACATCGATGGAGGTTTCTGAATATGGGCATATTTAGGTCAGCGGGCTTACATTATGTAAAGTTGCAAAATTCAATTATGTCAAGAATTCAATAATCAGTCCGTGTCCCATGCCTTAATTAGGCTGTGAAGCTGATAACTGGGACCTGCAGTTTATTATCTGCCATGGTACAAAAGTGTTCTATTGTGTTAAAGTAAAAGGGATCACTCTGAACTTGTTTCTGACGCAAGCGATTATTTTTGCAGATTAAGTCAAAACCTATGAATGGGTTGGGCGGAGCAAGTGTCATTTTTACACAATAAGATGACGATGAAAGTATACGGAATCAGAGGCCCTCGTCAATCTGCAATCTGTACAGATCAATGACGAGCAGAAACAGGAAGTAAGTTGGCTGCGTAGGGAGCGCACAAATGGGTTCGAACTTGTTGCACAGTCAGAAGATAATATTTAATAATAGATAAATTACTTTTGTCGTTTTTCACTAAATTCACTAAAAATGCCAACGGCATGTCTGGATTGTTTACGTCACTTTACGCCAATGGTGACTCCTCCATAAAAAAGAAAAGCCTCGCTCTCTCTCTCAATAACATGACGCCATCACGGGAAAAAAGAAATGCAGCTGCACCTCTATCTGTGATCTTTTTCAATCATGGTTGTTGCTGTAGCTTCTAGCATTTACTGTCGTTTCGAGGGCATCTGATTCAAATTACATCATCAATAGTCTCAATTCTGAACCGTTCATGCACGTTTCTTCTAGATTTATTACTTGTAATAAAGTTACATCAGGTCTGATATTTTACACCGTATTATTGACGGCCATTATTGCAAGCCATTGAGTTGTCCGCTTCTACGTTTCTACAAGAGGACAAACACTTGGGCTTCCTTTTCCGTTCGTTTTTTGTCGTGCACGTCTGCGGGTCTACCTACATGCAGGCCATGCGCATCGTTTTCTTGAGCGTTCACGCTTCCGAAGCGCCACATAGCACTTGCCAAAGAACCTCCGCAACTCTAAAGAGACAGACCATCGATGTTTCTGAACTTCTCCAGCCATTTTTTCAAGAATTTTGATGTTGGCCTACTCATTTTCGCTTTCATCATGCATGGAAACTGTTACTATCATTAATATAAATAGACAAATTACACATTAAGCAACTGTTTACTCAACCGCTGAAAAGAAGTTTGCAGGCGCAGTTCCATGCTGGAAAAGCCTCAACTTCTTCCCCCGAGAAGACATCAAATCTCTCTTCTAGTTCAGTGGATTCATATGAAAAAAAAAAGTATGGAAAAGCTTACGAACATTAGCTAAACGGAAGACGTGAGCGCACCCGCACATATGTTTTATATATATATATATATATATATATATATATATATATATATCGACCTTTTATTTAACCAGTGAAACCTTTCCATGCATAGTGATCCGCGCTGGAAAGAGCATCAAGAAAGTCGCTCCTCGACTGCAACTTCCTCCACCATACAGTTATGCATGAGCGGATTGAAAGCTTCAACCTCGGAGCACTTGCAGGGAAGAATCGTACGCCGGCCGAGAGCGCCTGCTGCCTTCTCTGCGTTGAGTACTACGGCGGCATGGGTTCTCCTCGCGATGATCACAGAGTTTATGACTTCATCAGTTGGATGGTAGACCGAGAGAACCTCGAAGCCATGGAGCTCACATGGATCCACCACAGGGTACAGAAAGGCCCGAGCACCATGAGCACTTCGAAGCATGAGGATGGAGCAGGGGGCCATGTGCTTGGCCAAGTGGCTCACAACCTTCATCTTCTCTTCTTTATCCATGCCAACTAGAGCTGCCAAGAAAACAACGTCGTAGTCTCTCAGGCAGTTGTCTGTCTCCAAGACATCTGCAGTATGGAAGAACATCCGTTTCGACAGGTCAGGGTGGTTAGATACAAGCCGACTCGCTTGCAGATTGGCCTCAGGGTTGATATCATAGTTATGGAATTCGGTGGTGGTGAAGTGATTCAGAGCCAGCACAATTGAGGTGAGGGGCAACGGGCCAGAACCCACAAAAGCAATGGAGTTTGGGACGCTGGTGATGTGTCGACACAGAATCTGGAACTCCAAAAGGCCAAGCTTGAGATAGTTAGAGTAGTAAGGGAAGATGGTTAAGTTCTCTAGGGGCTCTATGTAAGAAGCTAATATATCAGAGTAATGGCTCTCTAGGTGGCCTTCTGCTTCTCCACAGAGCTTGATGAGCTCTGCTCGTATTTCCTGCACCCCTTTGCTCAGTTTGTCGATGTCGATGGAACAAGGAGGAATGCATGTCAACACCAGCTTCGTGAACAGAAGATTGACATCTGTTGAGGGCTTCAGAGACTCTAAGCTCGAGATGTCGAAATAAATTTCACATATTGCATCTACCAGTGAGTCTTCATGGAAGCCCATGTTTGACACTATGAGCAAAGGGGTTAAAGACTGAAAGCTCTCTCGCCGATGCTCCCCACCAACGATGGAGGGGCCTTATTTAACATGACCAGTGGGGTAGACTTGATTCCATTGCTTTTATCGCATCCCCAACTCATAGTCCACCTTAACAGTGCAATATGATCTATTTGGACCCACAAGCCGACCAAAAGATAGCCTATATCAGAAGCCAATTAACCTAGGAATCCACCTTTGCATGTGGAAAAATGAGAACATTTACTCGCCAATCATGTCGTCGTAAACCATCTAAGAGATAGATCACCGAACTTCCCATACATTATAAAATAGGCTTGCTAATTGCATGAGATCATAGTGCCAAATTGTCTGGGAAAGCAGCATTGTCCCAGCGGGAACTTGCACAATATTTTTCTTCCTTTTTTTGTAGTGGATGAAGTCACTGAATGAGCTTTTCGAATGGTGAAGAATACGGACGGGAAACGAGATCATCAGCCGCATGCTGCTCAGCTTGCTTATGGTTTGATGATCACCGATAGGCTTGAAGCCGATCCAAAATATGATTTCTTATTTACAAGCCTAAACTTTGTTATGATATTAAACTATGTTCAGTATCAGTTCAATTAACAGTCATAGTTGTTCAAGATGACCACATATCATAACGTAGCTGGAATTGGTAAGAGTTTGGTCATCAGTTATTGTTTTGGACTGCCGAAGGTAGCAGAACTAATGAGTGTAGTATACTTAGTTAGACTGACAAATCAGGGTGAGAATCTAGTTGTTAGTTTGATTCTCAGATAAAAAATAACATGCACTACTCTTGAGTTGAAGTAGACATAGTTTCATCTAAGTCCCGACATTTCTCCCTCGTAGAATTACTCATAAAACATCTGACTGATTACAACCTAAGTCCTACTCGATAAAAGTAGCTAACATTGGCAGCTAACATTCTTGGGTAAGCCGTAAGCATGATAATATTTCATTATATCGTCCAATAAAAAGATCAAGACCCCATCTTCCTCTCATCCAGAAGATAGAGGCCTGATTTATGCGCGTGCGTGTGTGTCTGGTTAGGCGCCGCCACTGATAGCAGTAACAGTAAAAAAATAATTAATGGAATGTTGCTACGTATCTACATGGCGTCGCCCGTCCACTTGCTCATATCTTAATCTTCAACCGAGCGTAACCGGTGTCCAGAATTCGATCCTGGTCTTCGTTTTTTTTTCTCTAATGAGATGAGGCACCCACCCATAGTGGAGGCGTCTCAATCGATTGTGACTGGTGCAATTTCTGCATTGAAATTAGCAAATTCCTATCCAACCGTTGGATCTCCCTTTTTATCATGTTCCCTTTCTGCACCAATTTGGCCAATCTTTCCAGAAAAAGCGTTACGTGACATCTCGGGGACGGAGATCACTCGTCCTTTCCCACTGTTCTGATGTGATAAACTTCTCTCTTTGTTTTTATTAGAGCAAAAGAGTCCAAGATTCATGACTCTCAGGAGCCAAAAGGACCTTCCATTAAATCTGAATTGGTAGAATTTAAATGGTGAGCAACTGAAGACTGTGAAAAGGCATATTTACCCATCTTTTCTTCATCGATCTCTGGAAAAATACGATCGCCGGAGTTGCTAATTCCGATGGCCTCCATTGTTATGGCATGCCAGCTTTCATCCTCTCCTCTGAGTTGAATCCGTAAGGCTGGAGTTCGTTTGATAGGGTAGACAAGTGTTGTCATTTCCTTATCTGTCCACCGCCCAAACGACAATAATGGACTTAAGTATTTTTTTAGCTTTAAGTATATATACTTCTTGTTTATGTTGATATTGGCGACAGCGGAATCGACTTTCGACTTTCGATGCAGTAGTTTGGGAATATATAAATGAATTTTGTTCAAATGTAAGCATTAAAAACTAGCATATAAAAAGGCCACTGAATTTTGTTGTGAGTAGATAATAAGTTTCTGTGCACTCATATGATATGATACATATATAATGGACTCCCACCAAGTATATTGGCAGCAAAAAAAGGACGTAGGACCAGAACTTATTGAGCATGATTGAGTTGTTGCAATCAACTAAGCTCATTGCAATCAACTAAGCTCATTGTCGATAAGACAACATCATTCATATCTACTGCGTGGTCGGACAAGCACGCTTGGAACCAATCATAAGGTATAGAACATTGTGATTATATATATATATATATATATATATATATATATATATATATATATATATATATATATATATATATATATATATATATATATATATATATATTATATTTGCATGGTGTTGTGTGAGTAAAAAGAATATTTTGTCCAAAATCGCTACCCTTTTCCCCATCCGACCAGGGGTTAAGCCTACTTTCAATGCCTTTAGTAAGGTGCCATAGCAGGTCTCATCCGGGCGAAGAAAATGAAGATCAGCTCTAAGAGAGGTGATTGAGTGGTTGATAGCTCTATGCTTTAATTTGCATATCCTACTTTCTTTCTTAAGAAATTACCATTTTGAAAATTCAAAACAAAATCTGACTGCCTATCAACCCCATGTTCCGCCCATCGTATCAACCCCTTGATGTTATGCTTATAGAGTTATCCTCAGAGCTTTCAAACTGTGTCATGAAATTTGGTTGCCGAACCAAATTGACAGGGCAGCCGATTCACCAAGCTGAACTGGTAATGAATTGGTCAAAAATATATTAAAAAATCATTTTTGAGAAAAAAACCAAAAATATTCAAAATTATTTAAAAATAAAAAATATTTAAAAAAATTGCTACTAGATGACAGGTGGCACTCAGGACTTTTCAGTCATTTCACACCCCGAAGATCATATTACTCCTCTAATGCTATGGTGTAGCCCCAATAATGCACGGCCAGGTCCACGAAGAAATAGTTTGTCAAATGATGTCTACCACATTTTAAGATGTCCTCTCAACTTTAGGAAAACCAAGCGTCGAGGCCAAAGTTGGTGGGTCCATTCTAATCCCAGTCCCTACAACCAAAGTGATCCCATTAATGAACCTATGGCTACACTTTGCCATGGTAAACAATAGAACCTAAATTTAAGAGAATCGAGCAGCCATTATATTAAGGCCGTGTTTGATTCTTGATACATTTCACCTATATATCTCCAACGTCAGACTAGAGCTATCCACAGCGCAAGATCCGTGTTAAAGAGACAAAACTGTGCAGGCAAAGGCAAAAAAAGTCTAACATAACCTCTGCAAAAAGCATCTGAAAAGAAATCTACAAATAATCTTGGGAACAAAAAAGCAAGTTCTTTTCCACCTACATATCGAGTTGGCTCCCAGGAAAAGTTTATTCATGCAAGGGAAAACGAATCATGATATGGCCGACCTAAAGATTTTGAATTTGTGCACCCGAGCAGGAGCACAGACAAAACCATCATTCCAATTCCATGTAGGCCACTAACATGGTACAGAGGCCCCAAGGGGCGTGGTGTATCTGATCAGGCTGATGGGCTAATCAAAGTTCTGCTGTCAAATCGATTACTGTAGGTACTATTCATCTGAAGTGTAAATGGTGGATACACGCATTCTAGTTGACAGGTGTCTTACTTTCACCGAGGTTCTAAAACAGCTTGAAATCCCAAGGACAGGGAAAAGAAGGGGGGCTTCGGCCTCTTCGAGATACCTTCATACTTCCACTAGCATAAGACAGTACAGAATAGTAAGTTGCATGCATGTAAAAACTGCATCAAAATTAAACTTCCAATTTAGATCTCTAACAGTATCTCAAACTAAGCTGTCATAAGATTTAGACAAAAGTACCTATCGATTTTCACCATCTCTACAACAAGCCACCAGAGACAGACATGACATGACATAAACATGGCAAGTCATCTGCATGCAACTTTGGAAATCTAACAAAAACATTATAGGGTATTTTCTTATCAATATTGATTGTAAATGAGCATTTGTCCCCACACTCCATCATGTAAGGATAGTGTCCTTGCTGATGAAAGGAATTTGTGAGACCTGCAACGGTTGTATGAGGGCCATTGACATTGGAACGACGATGTCATAAACAGAAAAAAGGATTTGGTCAAAGATCTCTCCCTCCATAAACTATTCCTCGAAAAGCAAGCAAAGCTTTCTGAGCAGTAAAAGTTAATTCGTCTTTGGTACCATTTAATTCCACCTCTTCAGTGAAACTAAATGTTTTCACATGAGTGCAAATTTTACAATGACAATAGAATAGCCAGCAAAAATTATTCCATCAACCTACTTTAATTCCTGGATCAGAATGCAGCTTTACCAGTCCAAGATTTGTAAAATTAATAACTTTAACATGGGACATGGCTGAAAGCCTGAAACACAATGAAATGAAATTGGTCCATCGCTATAGATATTAGTTAGCAATTTTATCCTACACAATAATCAATAATATGTCAAAACACCATATGTCAAACTGACAAAAAAGTACCAAGAGAGATGGAGAGAGAGTTGTCTTTTTGTTCATTCTTACAAAATTAGGTGCCAACTTCACATTAAGTACGGTTCATCTGTAAAAACTTTAATGGAAACCATCACAAAAATTTAGCATGTTATCTCTAAATTGTGACTAACATGCGAATATAATTGGACACTTCATGGAAGACAAACCAATGTCAGACAGAGTCAACAATTCCTAATCAAGTATACCTTTTTTCTCTCACGGCCTTGATAGCTTTCCAGGTTACATTAGGTCTCAAGTTTTAACTGTTAATGCTTGAAGATGGTTCAAGAATTTGAGATTATGCCCATGTTTTATTGCTTTAGGAAAGAACCAACCATGTGTGGATGAAGCACATCCTCATATCCACACCCTAAGAACAGTCATTTTATACCAATGTATGAATGATCTCCTGTGCCTGCTGACATGGGTAGCGACTGAAGATTGGTGCTTATTTTAATGTCCTCAAAGCTAGAAAAGTTATCCTTCAATGATTTCAGGAACCGAGACAAATGAATTATGCCACAGTCCAGAAAATTGGCAGGTCTTCTTTTCTTTCATCATCAAACTTTTTCTATTTTATTATTTTACACTGTTTACAACAACAACTACGCACTTGGCACACAAAGAATACCGTGGAAGAGTGACTTTCATTGAGCAAATTTCTGGCGAATATAAAATGCCAAAACAAACGCATAAGTCCCCGAGAAAGAAGAAAAAATGATAGGGAATGCCAAATTATTTAGTAATAAATGCCAATGAGACGGATTTGAATCTAATGAAGCTGAAAGTGAGCGGAATGAAAAACTGCACACAAGAAACTGAGAAACCAGAGGATTTAACAAAAAATACGCCACACGCCCTTGGGGATGAAAATACTTCCTCTTATAATGCTTCCTTGTCAGAGATACCTTCCACCCTGGATGAATGAGCTCCACTTGAGAAGCATTCACTTTTAAGATAAAGCCAAATTCATGTCAATGAAAAGGGTGGCCAGCCAGCCCCGTAAGAAAGTCTCCTTAGGTACATGTTTGACAAGTGTGATTCCACTTTCCACCAGGCCAGAATTAACAGTCAACCTTTTTCCCCTTTTGCTTCTATTGGCTGACGAGAACAGAATCGATGTTTTCACTGTCAGGATCAGAGAAGCATGCATAGTCATCAACCCATCACCATGAGTACGAAGAGACAACCCATCACCATGAGCACCTCAAAGATGGATACCACCATAGGGTTTTCATCTGTGACGAACTAATCAGCACACAGGCTATGTCAACTATGTTGTTGCGCCTCTTCCAAGTCAAAAATTTTGCCACAAATTATGCATTAAAATGATAATTAAAGTAGGTACTTAGTTTGAAATAAATGACCTTCTGGAAGAACATCAAAAAGCATTCTTCAGATGAAGTACTTACAAAGAGAGAACGGGGCATAAAGAAGCCCCGAATCGACAATACTTGGAGAATATACTGCTGTAACAAATCAAATAAACAGTAGATATCGTAGCCAAGTGGTTAACACATATCACCAAATATGTAACCAACGTAAACCATGTTGAAAGACATTGAAAGTAGAATAAAAACCAATAGATTGGTAATGAACAGCTAGATAAATAGCAGCTACAAATTGCAGATGGTGGACGCACCAGGGAAAGCTAGTAGAATGTACCAGAAAAGCAATTTCATATCAAGCAACGGTGATGAATACAGAGACCAGCAGATATAGCAGCCCATGACGATAAAAGGAAGAGAAGCTCTCTTTTGTCGAACTCACCAAATAATTAAGAAATAACATCACCAAGCAAACAACTAAATGATGTGCGACTTACCAAACTGCAAAGCAGTGTATCAATAACCATATTGGAAGTGGAAGATGGCCATGCAGCAAATCTTTTTTTTTTAATCACCCAAATAGAAACGAATGGATGACAAATCGTCATTCAAATGCAATATAGCTGCATACAGTGGATTCTGATTCATGCAAGCTAGTGATTCAATGAAACGCTTAACTTCCATTTCAACTACTTTTGCAGTCTTCATCCGCAACTAGAAGCCATATATCCAAACAGGAGTGACATGTGGTCTGGTGTGGGCAATTGCCCACATGAGCCCTACAAAATATCTTTATTTTTACATTGTTGCCTTCAAATATTTGACTATTTATATATATTGGTGCCCCTCCAAACATGAAAATTTTAGATTAGTGCCCCTTCAGTTAAAATTTCTGGCTTTGCCACTGTTATTGTGTGTGGCTGTGTGTCCAACCAATCCCGATTTGGGACTGGCTTACCCTTTTCTTTTTTAATATTCTCTACTCATTTTTTCTGTAATATACCCTATGGATTGATATTTATATTTGGAACATTATAAATCTATACATTTTTTTAATGTGTAGATAATGTTAGATAAGATTTTAAAATCAATATTCTGATCTTTTTTATTCTAAAACTCATCATACACGTCCAACATACAGATCACATCTGCATGATTGCTTTTGAGAAAACCATTAACAATGTTTGGTTTGGCCAGACCAGCCCCAGAATAGCAACTGGTTACATATATAAATCAGTTCGTTCTTTGCATTGCACTGAATTACTATCCAATAATCTCCAGAAATGCAGAATCGCAGAGTCGCTGAAATTCCCTGGGGAGCTACCAGAAAAGGAAAAAGGAAGTTGTACATCAAGAAAATTAAGAAAGTTGAACTGCCAGGAAAAAACCGTTACAACTGTGAAATAAATAACATCAAGAAAAATCACAAGGAATAACTTCATTTCATATACCACTAACAGCTTAAAAGCACAACATAAATAGCAGAAGCCACATTCTCTAAGACGAGCTGTAGAGAGATGGGAGGGTGCAAGTTCAGGAGTCTCAAACATGTATCCTTCAGACCAAGAAGCTCAAGAATCAAAAGAAATCAGCACGTAAGAACAGAATCTACCGATCAAAAGCTGCGCGTTAAAACTAAATTTTCAGAAAGGAAACAAGATTTTCTACGTCAGCCCATGCAAATAATCAATTCTTTCAACAACGCTGCTTTCATTGCAGACGCCTGATCCTAGAATATTCACTCGAGCTTCTTACACCATCCGCATAGAAAGGGGAAAACTGAAAGGACAACCCTATAATAATGCTCTGTTCTAATGGGCGTGCAAATGTTTCAGCAAAAACAAAAACAAGAATTCGAGGCCACGAAAAGACCGACACTGTTATCTCAACAAGATCAGTTCAAAATCCAACGCAAAACTCAACAAAAGAGAATCATAACAGTAGAAATGAAGGTAGGCAAGATATCAAAATGTAGAAATTAGAGAATCCCTGTGTAAACTTGAATATCGATCCAAAGAGGAACTTTTGCGGTCACTTAAACGGGTTGCCCACCCGATTAACTTAACCTCAATTTATTAGTTTACCTATCGAATTATTTCCCCAAAAAAAAAAAGAACGAGAACGAAAAATGGAGGAGACTCAAACCATGATGCTCGCATCAATAAGGCTCCAGCTCAATGGAAAATGAAAATCCCAGAAGTTCTCTCTCCAGCCGTCAACAATGAATTCGAAGAGGTTGAGCCAACAAAATCGCCGCATAGAGTACTTTTCTGGTCTCAGACATAGATGAACATAAGTTCCTAATTAACAGCTCGTTTGGATCAGACCGATCAGATTTTCCATCGGATTCAACTTGCTCCCCTTTAACAGCTTCGTTCGGATAACACTAAAATTGGGTCAAGATCCTAATTTTAGCATGAAAACAAGTTTCTCTATCCTGATCTTACCATCAAACAAAGTTCTGCAAAATTTATTCCGAATCAAACTCAAATACTTGACCTGCTGTAAGGACACATGATCTATATTGTTATGTTTTTGGTAGAACAAAAATCACGTCGTCCGGCGAGACTCAAGGAAGGTGTAAATCTAACGTATCATGATCTTACGTTGACAAGGCTTCCAAAGTTAATATATGCAGCCTAGAAGAATTGACACCAGGTCGTCCGGCGAGAGTCAAGAAAGGTGAATTGAAAGTTAATATGTTCAAGAGACATAAATCGGAGGGGCATTTTTATCATTTTATGAGGGCATTTTTTTCACATTCTACTTTTTTACATTTACAGGGAGACTTCTATTTTAGCAGAAAGAGCATTTTAGTTATTTTTAATCCCTAGTGTAAAGTTCTGAGTTAGCAGAAAGAGAAGGTCCACGTGCTTCCTCGCCCCTTCCCCCGCTTACCAAACGGGCCAACTCAGGGAGGATCTGGTAAGTTCAAATGTGAACCCTGTGTCTGTGTCCGAATCAACCCTAATCTCCAAACCACTGAAAGGGAAGGAAGAAAGATCTCCGGAAATTAGAAGGAAAGAGCAATTGAAAGAAGACGGATTGTGGATCAATGGGGATCACAGAGTCGTGGTTGCAGAAGCACCATGAATCCTTTGTGAAGGCAACAATGCACCCTTTCATCCTAAGCATCAAGCATGGCACCATAAACCCTTCGTCATTCAAGACTTGGCTCGTAATTTATCAGAAACTTATAGTTCTGGTTTTTTACGTTGTTCTCTGCATTGTTCCTCCAGAGAAAATCATGACCCAAGTTTTTTAAGTATAGTCTTTCTTTCTTAGAGTGCACTTTTTCCTTTTAGACCGTAAGCTATTCTTTTTTGGTGAATTTTAGGCGTTTTGTTCATCTTCTTGCTCCAGTACTGCATTTTGGACGTAATTTATTGACGATGGTCATCATATTTAAACTTATTCTTCTTGTTGGTGGCTGCTTAAACCCCTACTCTTTCTATGTTCAATTGCATTTTCGTTGATGATGGGCTGATTAGTAAAAATCTTTTTTACGCTTTTGCCAATGACTTGGATCCTTCCTGAATTCTTTTTGCCTGTTTTTCATTCTGTTCCTTTATCTTATAATATTAATCCTGCCTTCGGGTTGGAATTGCTTAATCTCGTTCCGAATGTTCTGCCTGCTGCGTTGTACGCTATAGCTTGAATTTTAGTTATTTAGGTTAGCCTATAACTTTTCTTTGTAATGTATTTCCGATGTTTGTCCCTCCTGCTTGCTCTAATATACTTTTTTCGATGTAATTGTCATTTTCGTGCACTCTTCTTGGTTGTGAATATTCTAGCTGTCATTGTATGATCAATAACCTTTATCTTTAATAAATGATCAATGTTTATTTGGAAATGATTTATTGATGTTGGTCATCATTTATGCGTATTCTTCTTATTGATGGTTGCTTAAACCTGACCTTAGGCTTGTTTCTTAATTTTGAGGATTTCTAAATTTAGTTGTTTCCATCACATTATTCTGAACGTTGGTCATTATGAAATGCCGAATTCTACCTCAGAATTCTTCTTGCTTGTGTATGTTCTAGTGCTAGTTCTACATTTCATTTGGAATGTTTTGAGAGTGATCTCCATGTTTATTGCTATTCTCCTTGCTCATGTTAGAATCTGTTCTTGATGGTTGGTATTATCTAGGCACAAGACTACATATTTGTTAGGGAATTTGTTCCTTTTGTGGCTAGTGTGCTTCTAAAAGCATGCAAACAAGTAGGTGATCCAGATGGTTGTGAGATGGAGACTATACTGGGTGGTTTGGCCTCTCTCCATGATGAGATCTCGTGGTTTAAGAAGGAAGCATCCAAATGGGATGTTCAAATTTCCGGTATTGTTGCTCAAGAGCCAAACAGAGAGTATTGCAGGTAATTTTTGTCTAGTTACTGCTGATCTATAATTAGTGTTTACTTCAAAATCAAATGCCAATAGCTGCATGATTAAGGTGTGTGCAGACTTTTTTGCAGCTAAGGAGAAGATATAATATGGTTAGATTACAAGCTCCTTTGTTTTTCATATATTGGCACCTTTTCATCGTCCTTTTGGAATATGAGCATGTAGGTCATTTTACTTTTCCTTGTTGAAGTAGGATAATGTTCCAAGAATTTTTTGTTTTCAAGGCTTTCTCATAGTTTGCTTCCATTTTTGTTACAACTTGTTGCCCAAGTGGACCTTTGTAACCATTCTTTCAAGTATTTCATTTTATATAAAACCTCAAAAGAAATGTAATTTGTTAAAATGAAAAATCTACCAGACATAACATCTGTTACCTTTTTTTACCATTTTACTCATCTGATTTTCAGTAGAGTTCATCCTTTAAAGAAGACCAATAAATTGATCGGTGGTCTTGTGTTTCTGTGTTTGGACTTCCACTAATTTGGAGTTCAATTCCATTAGCTTCCTCCATGTCAACAGGGGATAGTACAATTTCGGAATTGCATCTTATGTACATTGATTGCCTGAATACAGACTACAGAAACAATACATTATAGGCCTGTTTAGAAGTTTACTCCAATATCTTTTCTCAAATTATTGTTCCTTCTTCATTGTTTTGTTTGGGGTCTTGTCTGCCCTAATGGCCGTTATTGTGTAATATTTAGAGGCGATCAGATGCCATGAAAATGACTGGTAATAGATGACACTGCTATACAGCTTCGTCAAAATTTGGGAAGTAAATCCGCTACAAAAATGCATCTCTGATGATCCTCATGCAATGTCAAGGGAAAAATATAGTATCTATCAATAAATTCATGATACTGTGTGTCTCTTTGTGCGAATATACAAATTATATATATATATATATATATATATATATATATATATATATATATATATATCTTTAATTTGTACTTTTTGAAAACTTATCCAGTATATCTGCTAATATTTCCCTGAATAAAATATCTTTTAACTTCAGTATTTCTTCCTATCAAGAAATATAAGTTTCAATAGTTCATTACATTTTGTGGAATTGTAGTTCACAGTGGAGTCATAAAAGTTGGTGAAACTTGAAAGGTAAGTGCACCCTGCTGCATCAATGAAGATGCAGATGTGAGGATTATTTGAGTACTCACCTTTGTCAGTGGGCATGAGATCTTTTTGTTGGGAAAATGTCCTCTCTGTTTCAATCCTTGTACTCATTATTGCATACTTTAACTTTTTTCTGTTTTGTCTGGTAAAATGTGGACATTCTGTAATTGATTCTCTGCTGAAGCTGTCTGTCCAGATTCAGTAATTTTGATTTTCTAATATTGACATCAGCACATAGCAAGTGCATATTGATAAATTTTGCTATGATAGATGAGCGCATATCATTTACTTTTCTCATCTATAATGGCTTGACAAATGCCACCATGCGTCATGCCCATATTGTGTGTGTGAGTTGTTTACTTGTGTAAATAAGCATTTCCTTAATTCATTTTTTTGGCAAACTGATCACATCCTGTTTTTGTTATTCAGATTTTTAGGAAACTTGATGCAACCAGAGGTGGATTATGCTGCATGTATTACGGCATTTTGGGCCATTGAGATGGTGTATCAAACAAGTTTCGAGCTGTGTCTGGAACCTGGCTCAAAGACCCCAGCTGACTTGCTTGAAACGTGCCAGCGATGGGGAAACAGCAGCTTCAAGCATTACTGCAGTTCCCTTCAGTCCATTGCCGATCACTGTCTAGAGAAGGCAGAGGAGGATGTTTTGAGGGAAGCTGAAGAAGCATTTGTCAGAGTTCTTCATAGTGAAGTTGGGTTTTGGAACATGAGTTACGGTGATGCTCAAACTTCTGGATGAAGGTCGACCATTAAGAGAATGATCATGATGACGTCTATGATGATGGTGATGCTTTTGCTGCTTCTGCTGGTGATGAGCCCTGTGATTAAGTTGTTACGAAGTTCGTAGCTGTGCAGAGTAAAAAAGTCACCTGGTTAATGAAAACGTGTCTGCGGACCTAGACTTGGCAGTGAAGGAAGAAGAAGAAGAAGAAGAAGAAGAAGAAGCTTTTATGGAATTATAACCATTTGTTGCAAAGTCTTATAAAGCCAAGACAATGAGAAGATACAATGACATGTTCTGAAAACACCACTTCCTGTCATGTTATTAACATGTCAAAAAACAGCTTTGTCTACATTTAGATATTTAATTTTGAGAAATTTATGAATAACACTTTTTTTGCTTATTTATAGATAACCACCTAATGTCTGAGAAATCACGAGTAACTGCCTAAAGTTACATAATATTAAGATGGACATTTCATGAACAGAAAATGTTCAAATATACTTGAGAAAACTGCTTCGGTTGAGAAAAAATGATAATTTCCTCAAAAAAGAAATTTACAAATCACCTTTTTTTTTAAGTCGATCTTTCAACGAATGCACATTTCTCGCAGGCTCATTTTTAATACGTTTTTTTCCCTGACAACCGTACCAAAAAGATGATGAAATCGTGCAAAGGCAGCCAAAAAAAATGTGGATTGTCGTAAATATTTAAAGATATTAAGTAAAGTAAAATGGCTTCTCAAATATATTTTAATATTTTCCATTTACGAAGCTTGTGTTTGTCGATTACTTTATAAATTCAGGCTCTTAATTGTATCTTCTCAAACATTAGGCAGTTCTTTGTGAAAATATCAAAGATTGATTAATTTCCTTAAAAATTTAATACATACACTTGTATATCTCAGAATACAGTGACAATCAACTGACATATTTCTAAATCCTTAAAAAAATTGGAGATGAGTTACGGAATATGAAATATGATCAATGTCAAAATATGTTTATTGCGTAAATGTTAGTATAAAGATGTGGTGTTTTCAAATAGGTGAGAATCTAAAGGGAATGTAAATGGGACATATACAGCTACTACCAGAATCCATCAATCAGATATTGCTAGGTTTGGAGCTAGATTCAGATTCAGGTGTACAAAATCAAAACCAAATCAGAAATGCATGTAAAGGGAAAGATGGTACCAAATCCAAATTTGACTACCAGATCAAATTTCAGACTTTCTTATCAACTCCAATTAATCATATCCAAATTTGGATTGAAATCTCGGATAAACATCAGAACCATAAACATCTGTAGCAGGTTATATGTTCTGCCGTGAACTTAGGGCCCCATGTTAGGGGGGGGGGG